>JAXIVJ010001332.1:115000-130000 GCA_036785665.1 Chirona hameri | reverse complement strand
CATCAGAAGTCAGCACTATATAGCCAGCATCTCCACGGCTAGCTGTTCTAGAACCGGCATATCCAGGATAGTATCCGGTTTCTATACCTCTGGTTAGAAGACCAGAGGTATAGAAACCGGATACTATCCTGGATATGCCGGTTCAAGCACGGCTAGCCGTGGAGATGCTGGCATTGGTTCGGCTGCTCATGTCTTCGACGACGTCAAGACCAAACAAAATTCGGTAACCACAGTGGCTGCACCGGAGGCGGGAGCGGCGCCGGCGGTGCGCTCTCTGTTCCCAGAGACGTTCCTGTTCGATCTGCTGGCGCTCGGGTGAGTCGGCCGCCCCGGTCCGCTCCGGTCCGGCCGGCAGCGTGGAGTGAGCTGTGGCCGCAGCTGGAGCGGGAGTCAGAGCCAGCCGAGATAGGTGGTATCGACGCCGCGTCCTCGTTGTGGAATCGACGCCGCGTCCTCGTGGTGGTATTGACGCCGCGTCCTCGTGGTGGAAACGACGCCGCGTCCTCGTGGTGGAATCGACGCCGCGTCCTCGTGGTGGTATCGACGCCGCGTCCTCTTGGTAGAATCGACGCCGCGTCCTCGTGGTGGTATCGACGCCGCGTCCCCGTGGTGGTATCGACACATCCTCGTGGTGGTATCGACGCCGCGTCCTCGTGGTGGTATCGACGCCGCGTCCTCGTGGTGGAATCTAAGGGGCCCTTCTAAGGGGCCCTTCTGACATGACAAGGGCTGCTTTGTCGCCCTGCCGACATGCTCAGTGGCCTCTCGACCTGCCCAGGGGCCCCTCTGTGCTGGCTAGGGACCCATTCGACGTGTTCGGGGCCGTCCTGACTAGTGATGTCATTTTCCACACACAAAAAAAAACTGACAGATTCCAAAGCGATACTGAATGGGAGGCATTTCGGTTGACCGAATACCGACCGATTTCGGTTGAATGCAAAAATGTCCAAAATTTGACCGATTTTCCAATTTTATCCTTATTTATGTGGATAACACTCTAGCAAAAATAGTTTTGTTTAACATCATAAAACACATATTTACAGTTTCCAAAAATACAGCATAATTCATAATTGTGAAAAAGGAAACCAAATACATTTACAAAGCAAAGTAGTACATGCTGCAAGCAAGACAGGATGGAAGAATGTGACCTCAATCATTGCATATTAATTTGCAGCATAATGCATATTGCATAAATACATACATACTAGGAAAAAAATAGATTTTATCTGGACAAAGTTGGAAGGGCATACTGGTTACTAGTTTGCGCTTGATACTTAAGATGGTATACAATATTTATTTTTAAGGACATCTTTTGTCCTAAAAATAAATATTGAAGATTTTTTTTAGCAATATCTTCAATCTTCATTTATTAATGATGTGTTCTATTTAGTATTTACATTAATTGATTGAATTTGGAGCAAATTTGCTTGATATAATGAGTAAAATTGTGACAGAAAGGTGAATTGTTTAACTGACCGAAAAGTGTCCAAAAATGTATTGACCTGACCGACCGATTACCAAATCGGTCACAACATTTTTTCGGTTACCAAAATTTCGGTAACCGATTGACACCACTAGTCCTGACCCACCTAGGGACTCTGTCAGTCTGGTCAGGGACCCCTCTGACCTGCACAGGGGTCCCTTGAACTTCCCAGGGGCCCTCTGGGGTCTGGCAAAGGGCCCTCGAACCTGCTCAGGGGCCCTTATGGCCTGGCAAGGGACTGCGCTGGCTGCTTTGTCGCCCTGCCGAGCTGCTCAGGGGCCTCTAGACCTGCCCAGGGCCCACTCTGTGCTGGATAGGGGCCCTCGACGTGTTCGGTGACCCTCTGACCCGCAGAGGGGCCCTTTTAGTCTGGCCAGGGGCCCCTCTGACATGCACAGGGCTCTTTTGAACGTCCACGGGGACCACTGGTCTTTCCAAAGAAGGCCCTGGTGGCCCTAATGGGCCTCTGAAGTGCTCTAAACTGTCTAAAGAACACGCTTCGCGTGGGAAAGAGCCCATTATCCGCGCTTCGCGCGGTCTCGTCGGCCCTTTTCGGCGCGCTGCGCGCGCCGAAAAGGGTCCTCCGCCGCCAAAAAGGGCCCTCCTGGCCTCCAAGGGGGGGGGGGGGGGCATCCGGTGCCTCCCCCCCCCCCTTGGCTACGTGCCTTACCTGAAGGCATGTGGATACATTTTCATGACATTGTGTTTTTCGGCAAGTAACGTAGGATATATATTTCCAACACCTTCATGGGTGCATAATGTGCATTGCTTATTAACTACTGTTTTGAACATACCTGTACCATTAATTTTGTTTTGGGAGGAGTTAAGGGGGTTTGGTCATGGGTCATTATTGGTGTATCCACCCTGAGAAGGTGGGCTCGAGTCGCTGTGACGCTCGATATAGTTGCTCCTGACCGGTGTATCCACCCTGAGGAGGTGGGCTCGAGTCGCTGTGACGCTCGATATAGTTGCTCCTGACCGGTGTATCCACCCTGAGGAGGCGGGCTCGAGTCGCTGTGACGCTCGATATAGTTGCTCCTGACCGGTGTATCCACCCTGAGGAGGTGGGCTCGAGTCGCTGTGACGCTCGATATAGTTGCTCCTGACCGGTGTATCCACCCTGAGGAGGCGGGCTCGAGTCGCTGTGACGCTCGATATAGTTGCTCCTGACCGGTGTATCCACCCTGAGGAGGTGGGCTCGAGTCGCTGTGACGCTCGATATAGTTGCTCCTGACCGGTGTATCCACCCTGAGAAGGCGGGCTCGAGTCGCTGTGACGCTCGATATAGTTGCTCCTGACCGGTGTATCCACCCTGAGAAGGCGGGCTCGAGTCGCTGTGACGCTCGATATAGTTGCTCCTGACCGGTGTATCCACCCTGAGGAGGCGGGCTCGAGTCGCTGTGACGCTCGATATAATTGCTCCTGACCGGTGTATGCACCCTGAGGAGGCGGGCTCGAGGCGCTGTGACGCTCGATATAGTTGCTCCTGACCGGTGTATCCACCCTGAGGAGGCGGGCTCGAGTCGCTGTGACGCTCGATATAGTTGCTCCTGACCAGTGTATCCACCCTGAGGAGGCGGGATGAGTCGCTGTGACGCTCGATATAGTTGCTCCTGACCGGTGTATCCACCCTGAGGAGGCGGGCTCGAGTCGCTGTGACGCTCGATATAGTTGCTCCTGACCGGTGTATCCACCCTGAGGAGGTGGGCTCGAGTCACTGTGACGCTCGATATAGTTACTCCTGACCGGTGTATGCACCCTGAGGAGGCGGGCTCGAGTCGCTGTGACGCTCGATGTAGTTGCTCCTGACCGGTGTATGCACCCTGAGGAGGCGGGCTCGACTCGCTGTGACGCTCGATGTAGTGGCTCCTGACCGGTGTATGCACCCTGAGGAGGCGGGCCAGGCAACAAACCATGGGGGTCCAGGCAACTCAGGGTCCAGGCAACAAGCCATGGTGTTCCAGGCAACACAGGATCCAGGCAACAAACCATGGGGGTCCAGGCAACACAGGGTCCAGGCAACAAACCATGAGGGTCCAGGCAACACAGGGTACAGGCAACAACCCATGGGGGTCCAGGCAACACAGGGTCCAGGCAACAAACCATGAGGGTCCAAGCAACACAGGGTCCAGGCAACAAGCCATGGGGGTCCAGGCAACACAGGGTACAGGCAACAAACCATGGTGTTCCAGGCAACACAGGATCCAGGCAACAAACCATGGGGGTCCAGGCAACACAGGGTCCAGGCAACAAACCATGAGGGTCCAGGCAACACAGGGTCCAGGCAACAAACCATGGTGTTCCAGACAACACAGGATCCAGGCAACAAACCATGAGGGTCCAGGCAACACAGGGTACAGGCAACACACCATGGAGGTCCAGGCAACACAGGGTACAGGCAACAAACCATGGCCTTAGCGAAGGCTTCGGTGAACTGAAATTCTCTCTCCCTTTTCACCTTGCTCTCCTCCCCCTCTCGCCGCGTCTGTAACGTTTATCTGTCCTGCCGTTTCGCCGCCAGCTGGCAGGGTTTCTGCCGCTCACAAACCTAGTGCTGGAGACCAGGTCATGTCAGAGGAACCGACGTCCAACCAGACGCCCTCACATTTACCGCCGGCGGCGGCGCTCTTCCCGAGTGGCTGCTCGGTTTATGCGTGCTCAGTCCGGTGTCGGCCGGTTTATCACGAGCACCACGGCCGGCCCGGCACCACTGCCCCCGGCCACTTCTCCGCAGCCGGCCGCCGCAGCGCCGCTGCAGAACGCCGTCCGCTCATTTTTCCCCAGAACGTTCCTGTTTCAGCTGCAAGGCCTGGGGTGAGTCCCCGACTGCGCCGTGTCGTGTTTGCAGCAACGCACTGTTTCAGTGTGGGGTTTCAGTTGTTTGAACTGACATTTCGGGTAGCATTTCCGTTAAGCATGTGACTGGAGTGAATAGGGCTATAGTTGGGTAGCATTTAACGTTTCTAGAGGCGCCATCTTCGACCCATACCTAGGCACCCATATATGTAGTCCATAACTACATATCAGACAGTCATGTTCATCACAAACTGGGTGCTGAACTTTCGTGTTATTCCTGGACTGCGTCATAATAAGAAAATAACATCTACAGTGTTTATAACAATAGTAACTAATAACAACTAAGATACAAAGGCAGGATAGGTGGGTAATATAGGTATGGCTGAAAGTATTATCCTTATCGTTAATGCATGCTTTTACGCTTGGTGTAATGATAACGAATACCGATATATACATATGTATGTACATATGTTGTATTAGTGTATACAACATATGTATTAGTACACGTATATAGGTATAATTGTAGGATTGTATAGCCGCTTAGGCGTATACATATGTCATATTTTTGCAGTAAGGCAATCATTTCGTAAAATGATACACCTGATGGAGATCAGGATGCTCTTCGATTGTCTATTCACATTTTTTGGATGGGCATCGGCTCGAGCGCTTTCAACAGGTTATCCTCGACCTCGGGGAGACACCGTTTCTGGATGTGTCTGGCCGGGAGACCACAGGCCACTGGCCGCGTGCCCTCCCATCGGTTAATGCCAGCTCTGCTTAAGCATCTTAAGCGACCGTCTCTTGAAGTTCGCTTGTCACAAATTGCGGCAAGACTTGTGTACGTTCGGCCTTCGTCGGCTGCCCAGACTGTGAACAACTAGTGTTCATGTTCCGTCTGTCTGTCTGTCTGGGCCCGGCGTTCACGTCGAACAGGACTGCTCCACACTGCTGAACAGGCCACTTGGTCTTGTGAATGTTCAGCGTGGTATTCTGAAGCGGGTACCTGCGACAATCCAGCTCTTGTCCTGAACTCCTGAAGCAGACGTTTGTCTGCCCTCCAGGCTCGGCAAACCCCAGGTGCTCCACTTAGTGAGAACCAATATAGGGCCATGCATTTATTACAGGTGATGTGGCCATCTGCCTAGCTGCATGCTTTTGTTAACTCTGCGTGAGCGTTGTTCGCGTATATCTGTGTGCGTGTGGGTGTCGTGCATGACGTGCTAGTGTGTGAGTGAGACAGCGGCGAATTCATTTTATTTGACTGCAACTTTAAGTGAGCTCCGACTTGCATTTTCTGCAATGGCAATGGATAGATATCGCTCAAACCGCCAGTGATAAAGCAAAAACAACTTGTAGTAAGTCAGTTGTTGCTGGTTTCTCCTTCGAAAGCACATTAGACATGACTAGTGGTAGGCACCAACTGTATGATTTATACCATGTTCAATCTAAAAATTGGCAGAAATGCAAATATGTGACATAACGTAAGCGTACCGGCTGCATGTCGCACACCTCTGTACCGTTTGCACACCTCTGTACCGTTTGCACACCTCTGTACCGTTTGCTCACCTCTGTACCGTTTGCACACCTCTGAACCGTTTGCACACCTCTGTACCGTTCGCACACCTCTGTACCGTTTGCACACCTCTGTACCGTGTGCACACCTCTGAACCGTTTGTACACCTCTGTACCGTTTGCACACCTCTGTACCGTGTGTACACCTCTGTACCGTGTGCACACCTCTGTACCGTTTGCACACCTCTGTACCGTGTGCACACTACTGTACCGTTTGCACACCTCTTTACCGTTTGCACACCTCTGTACCGTTTGTACACCTCTGTACCGTGTGTACACCTCTGTACCGTTTGTACACCTCTGTACCGTTTGTACACCTCTGTACCGTTTGTACACCTCTGTACCGTTTGTACACCTCTGTACCGTGTGTACACCTCTGTACCGTGTGCACACCTCTGTACCGTTTGCACACCTCTGTACCGTGTGCACACTACTGTACCGTTTGCACACCTCTTTACCGTTTGCACACCTCTGTACCGTTTGTACACCTCTGTGCCGTGTGTACACCTCTGTACCGTTTGTACACCTCTGTACCGTTTGTACACCTCTGTACCGTTTGTACACCTCTGTACCGTTTGTACACCTCTGTACCGTTTGTACACCTCTGTACCGTTTGTACACCTCTGTACCGTGTGTACACCTCTGTACCGTTTGCCGGTGCCTGGCTCAGTAGAAGGAAGCCTGTCCGCTGACTGTGATCCCGTCTTCAGACCCAAAGGCAGTTCTGCCATCACCAAGACAATGCCCGACACCATCACCAGCTGGGTAGCATCGGCGTTCTGCAGCGGACTCGATGTAAGTGGAGCAGGTGCCACGTGGCGGCTGAACCGCCGGGCGGCTTTAGAAACGTGTGACCACCCACCTGCCGTCCCAGCGCCAAACAGGCTGTCAGAGAGTATCCTCGGATGGATTTTACTCATCAGTTATAGTAATTACCTGTAGTCTAGGCTCTACCCACATATCACGTGTAGTGATGATTTTTGTTGTCAATAATGTAAACAGTTCTGATTTCTGATATGTATTTTTCATATTTTAAAACATCATTTGTTGTCTTCAGGCTCCCATCTCAAGTCCGGCATTGTGCATTGGGCTGTCAATCTACCTAAGTTTGTCATGAGAAAATCTGTCACGCCGGGATTAGATTAAAGGCAATCAGGCGCATATTTCGAAAGTGGTGCATGTTGTTATGACATTGTGTGCTTCAAAAGGAGAAAGGAAGTTAACTGTACATCTTCGAAGGAAGGCTGTACAAGCTCGGATCCTATGTTTAAATAATTATTTACAAAATTTGGAAGCAGTAATGTAATGAGCATCTTATCATTGCTTGAACAACTAACAAACTATTGCAAGTGGCGAAGGGTTCGCTCGCTTGTCCAGTAACGCTGCTTCTAAGTTCTACACATGCTACCATGTGAAGCTTTTCGACACAGCGCTGAATGACAGGACAAAGCATGAAATATATTCGGCAGGAAAGTCGTTACACCCAGAGTATGCCGTAAGTGATTTCTCGCCATGGCCTTCAACAAACCTATCTTGGTTAACTACTCCATTATGAAAGTGACTGGTTTCCTTTAACCTGGCCGCATGCATGTAGTGCGGCGCTAGCATCACATTACATAGCATCACACCGTCACCTTACGCCTACATTGCATTGCTCTCCTAACCGACCTGCTGTGATCTGTTTTCCTGCGCAGAGTGGCTTCGGTCTGTCCGACTCGGCCTCCATCACCACCTTCAAGCCGTTCTTCGCACAGATCCAAGTGCCGTACTCCGTGAAACGCGGAGAGTTGCTGCCGCTCAAGATTTCCGTCTTCAACTTTTTGCCTGCAGGCCTGTCGGTGAGCTCATCTTTCGGCTGTGATTGGTTGTGGCCAGGTGTTGGTTGACGCTGTGATCGGCTGTAACCAGGTGTTGGTTGACGCTGTGATCGGCTGTGGCCAGGTGTTGGTTGACGCTGTGATCGGCTGTGGCCAGGTGTTGGTTGACGCTGTGATCGGCTGTGGCCAGGTGTTGGTTGACGCTGTGATCGGCTGTGGCCAGGTGTTGGTTGACGCTTTGATCGACCGTGGCCAGGTGTTGGTTGACGCTGTGATCGGCTGTGGCCAGGTGTTGGTTGACGCTGTGATCGGCTGTGGCCAGGTGTTGGTGGCGCTGGCTCCGTCCAGTGACTACAGCGTCGAGTCAGGCGGCAACAGCCAGACGGTCTGCGTGCGCGCCTCCAAGCCGTTGGTGGTGGAGTTCCCTCTGCAGTTCAGCAGTCTCGGCAAGGTGGAGATCACTGTCTCCGCCACGACCAGCGGTTCCGCCTGCGGCTCTGCCAACTCGCTCCAGGCCAGGTGGGTGTCGCCGCTCCGGAGAGAGGGAGCGGGCACCGCTGCGCGCCGTCAGGGTGTCAGCCGCCCTTGCCAGTCGCAAGGTTCGCCGGGCACACTGAGAAAGGTTCGCCGGGCACACTGAGAGAGACAGAGAGAGAGAAGACGCGGCACGACCCGCGTGCAGTGGCCGGACATGTGACGAGCCGGTGACTCAGCAGCGGCGCTCCGTGTGAACGCCAGTCTGCAACCCGACTGTCTGTTGGTGTTTCAGTGACGCGCTACGCCGCAGCCTGGTGGTCAAGCCGGAGGGATTCCCCCAGGAGGAGGTCAACACCGGCTTCATCTGCAAGGAGAGCAGCCCCGATGTGCCCAAGGTGGAGAGCTTCAAGCTCGATATGCCCAACCATCTGGTGCCGGACTCGCAGCGTGCCTGGGTCAACATCGTGGGTGACCTGATTGCGCCATCTGCGGAGGTAGGCGATAACTAGAGCTTCGGTCTGTGGCCACGCAGTCAACTGGTGCCCCGGGGCCCTGCCAGGGGTGTAGGATCCTATTCAGTTGAGGGAGCTTCAGCCCCCTCAAAATGTAGCTTGGCCTCCTCAACTTGTCAGCCAGCCCCATCAAGTTCTATCGATCCCCATCGGTTGCGTTAAAATCGGTTGATAAACATGACAGCTGTGTTGGATCACAAATACCTCTAATATTTGTAGTTTTTGCCCCCCTGTTACCCCCTATCAAAAATTTCGTTTTTTGTGGGTTTTTTTTAGAAATGTTGATCGTGTTGAGGTGAATCAAACACTGTTTGGTTTTTGCAAATCGGACGGGTAGATCTCGGGATCTCCGTGGTGGGGCGGAATCCGCCCCCCCCCCCCTGTTACAAATAGGGGTAGCCAGGAGCCTGTTAAAAATAGGGTTAATGGGTGCCAAATTTGAAATCAGCGTCACAAAATGTCCTAGAAACTGTTAAATTCCAAAAAGGTCATGTCAAGTCATCTGAGGTCAATTACCTAGGTTGACCTGTGGAAGCGCATGACCCCAGTGGAGCATATAATTATGTAAAATGGATCCCAGATTTGAAATCAGCGTCACAAAATGTCCTAGAAATCGCCAGAAGCAAAAAAGTCATCTGAGGTCATCGGAGGTCAATGACCTCGGATGACCTCTGAAAAGGTCAATTGAGGTCACAATCTCAGTGGAAACCACAACTGTCACCTGGGAACACCTATGCATTTGCTCCTGAACACCAAACACTCGGAAACTGCACAAGTTACATGCATCGATACTACGGGACGCCAGTTACGCCTGACATGACCATGATAAACAGATCATAGGTCACGGGTCATGTGGGTTAGGAGTTCATAAGTTTGAGAGTATGTGTCAAATTGTTCGACAATAGGGTACTGAAAGCTTTATTTAATCGGTTGAAAACTACGCGAGTTATTTGTGAAAAACCGGGGGTTGGCACCCCCCCCCTACCCCCCTACCCGGGCGAGGGTTAAGCCAAACCTTGTTTTTCATATTCAGTTAAAATGCACCACCTATATATCAATCTGTCCCTCACTGACGTCACAGAACCTGGAGCGCCTGGTGCGCGTGCCGACCGGCTGCGGTGAGCAGAACATGATCGGCTTCGTGCCCAACATCCTGGTGCGCCGCTACCTGGCCGAGGTGAAGCTTCTGACGGAGAGCCTCAAGCACCGCACCACGGCCAACATGATCACAGGTGAGCGGCGCAGCGCGGCCCGCTCCTGTCAGACAACAGCGCTGCAGTCAAACCAAACCGATCGCCACTCAAATCGACGTACACTGCTCATGCACAGATTGCCTTTGTCCGTTTAAATGCAAGAGAACGCACAAACGTTAGCACTAAAAATAAAACTATTTTAATTTGTATCTTACTCGAGGCGAATATGTATTTGAATGATAGCATATCCCACAATCTTACATTTTCCTACTAAATGCTTATTTACAGTGATATTCAGCTCCGGTCTGCTGGGTCTGCTACCTTCTTGCTCTCGACCATCACTGGAACAGTATCTGCCCTTTAGTCCTCGTTTCAGCCGGCCCTAGCCCTTCCAATCCCCCTCCCCAACTCCCCCCTGTGTGTATGTCCCACCTCACCTATCCCTGCCCTGAGACCCCCACCTCACCCATCCCTGTCCTCAAACCCCTACCCCACCCATCCCTGTCCTCAAACCCCTACCTCACCCACCCCTGTCCTCAAATCCCTACCTCACCCACCCCTGTCCTTAAACCCCTACCTCACCCACCCCTGTCCTCAGACCCCTTACCTCACCCAACCCTGTCCTCAACCCCCCCCCCACCTCACCAACCCCTGTCCTCAGACCCCCCACTCACACCACCCCTGTCATCAGGCCCCTACCTCACCCACTCTTGTCCTCCAGCCCCTACCTCACCCACCCCTGTCCTCAAATCCCTACCTCACCCACACCTGTCCTCAGACCCCCTACCTCACCCATCCCTGTCCTCAACCACCCCCCCCCCCCCCACCTCACCAACCCCTGTCCTCAGACCCCGCACTCACACCACCCTGTCATCAGGCCCCTACCTCACCCACCCCTGTCCTCAAACCCCTACCTCACCCACCCATGTCTTCACACCCCCCCCCCCCTCACCCCCCCCCCCCTGTCCTCAAACCCCACCTCACCCACCCCTGCCCTCAGGCCCCTACCTCACCCACACATGTCCTCAAACCCCTACCTCACCCACTCTTGTCCTCCATCCCCTACCTCACCCATCCCTCCCCTGAGACCCACCCCCCCCCCCCCCCCTCACCCACTTATGTCCTTCGCCCCCCCCCCCCCCTCTCACCCACCCCTGTCCTCAAACACCCACCTCACCCACCCCTGTCCTCAGGCCCCTACCTCACCCACCCATGTCTTCAAACCCCTACCTCACCTACCCCTGTCCTCAAACCCCTACCCACCCACTCTTGTCCTCCAGCCCCTACATCACCCACCCCTGTCCTCCAGCCCCTACCTCACCCACCCCTGTCCTGAGACCCCTCCCCCTCACCCACCCATGTCCTCAGACCCCCCCCCCCCTCACCCACCCCCTGTCCTCAAGCCCCACCTCACTCACCCCTGTCCTCAAACCCCTACCTCACCCACTCTTATCCTCCAGCCCCTACCTCACCCACCCCTATCCTCAAACCCCTACCTCACCCACCCACATCCACAAGACCCCCACCTCACCAACCCCTGTCCTCAGACCCCCCCACCCCTCACCCACCCCTGTCCTCAAACTCACACCTCACTCACCCAGTCCTCAGACCCACACTTAACCCACCCCTGTCCTCAACTCCCCCCCCCCCCCCCCCCTCCCTCACCCACCCCTATCCTCAACCCCCCCCCCCCCCTGTCCTCAAACCCCTACCTCACCCACCCCGTCCTCAACTCCCCCCCCCCCTCCCTCACCCACCCCTGTCCTCAACTCCCCCCCCCCCCTCCCAAACCCACCCCTGTCCTCAAACCCCTACCTCACCCACCCCGTTCTCAACTCCCCCCTCCCTCACCCACCCCTGTCCTCAACTCCCCCCCCCCCCCCCCTCCCAAACCCACCCCTGTCCTCAGACCCACCTCACCCAGCCTCGCTCTCGGCACCTGCTTCTCGCCTGCTCACGCCCCGGGCTGTCCGCTATCGGCAGGTTACCAGCGTGAGTTGCGCTACCGGCGCCGAGAGGGCTCGTACTCGGCGTTCCCGGAACGCTCGCCGCCGCGCTACAAGGGCTCGCTGTGGCTGACCGCGTACGTGGTGCGCTCGTATGTGGCCGCCAGCCGCTACATCGCCATCGACAAGGCGGACCTGACCACCAGTACGCGCTGGATCGTCAGCCGACAGGAGTCCAACGGCGCCTTCAAGAAGTACGGCGACCTCTTCCACAAGGAGATGCGCGGCGGCGTGGCTAACGGCGCCGACGAGGCGATGACGGCGTTCGTGACGCTGGCGCTGCTGGAGGCCGGCGACCAGGCGGTGGCCGTCAACAAGGCCGTCAGCTTCCTGCTGGCCGCCACCAGCTTTAGTACACTCTACGCCGAGATCTTGGTGGCGCACGCGCTGGTGGCCGCCGGGAAGGAGGCCGAGGGCGCCGCACGCGTCAAGAAGATATTGGCCAAGGGCACCACGATGGGTGGCCAGCTGTACTGGAAAGGCGATCGCAGCAGCCAGGTCGGCGGCAGTCGCGCCGTGGACGTGGAGATGACCTCCTACATGGTGCTGACGCTGCTGAAGCTGGGCGGCTCGGCCAACCTCGGCTCGGCCGCGCTCGCCATCAAGTGGGTCAACGCACAGCGCAACAGCCGCGGCGGCTTCGTGTCGACCCAGGACACGGTGGTGGCGCTGACAGCGCTAACAGAGTTCGCCATTGCCACGTACTCGCCCAGCATGGCCGTCACCGTGGCCGTCACAGCACAGCAGCACTTCCAGACCAGCGTGCAGATCACGGCCGCCAACCGGCTGCTGACGCGCCAGAAGTGGCTGCCGCTGCCGCTGGAGCTGCCCAACCAGGTCACGTTCAAGGTCACGGGCGAAGGCTGCGCGGTGGTGCAGTCCGTATTTCGGTACAACACCAAGGTCGCCTTCCCCGACCCCAAATTCAACCTGAACGCCGTCATCACCAAGACCAAGTCGTCCTGCTCGTTTACGCTCAAAGTCTGCACCAGTTTCAAGGAAGCCAACAAGGAGAGCAACATGGCCATCGTGGAGATTGAGATGCTCTCCGGATTCCTCACCATCGACAGCAGCCTGAGGAAGCTGGAGAGGATGGGCGGTAAGCACTTGGCTCGGGAGCAGATTCACAACCGCATACAGGAATCCGAACAATGATAACAAGCAGTGTTTCGTCGTCTTTCACTTTTAATTAGTTTTCTTTCTCGTATACACAATTCTAATATTTTTAATTATACACTATTTTGCACATATTGTTTTAAATTTGTTGGTTAATGTAACCATATATTATTTCATTTTGCGACTTTTGGTACTAAACAAAGGGATGATTGAAATTCAAAGCCCTGAGCTATTACGTTCAGTAACTGTGGGACTTCAACACCTAGTTCGTTATATGTCGGGCTCTGACTTAGTTTTTAAAACCATGATATATTTAGGTTTACAAGACATAGTCCCAGTGGGAATTGACACTACACAACTATAAGATGGATTTGTAGCAGAATCCTACACGAATATGACGTAAAATGTACATTGTTTTGAGCAACTCCTCCAGAACAGCGTCTTTCATTGATTCATTTTAAAGGCACGACAATCTGTTTTTATTCGGTAGTTATTGAGCGATGGGACTTCAAGGAGGGCAAGGCGAGTCTATACTTCAACAAGTTCACAACCAAGGAGGTCTGCTTCGATGTGCGCTTCATCCGCGCGCTGGAGGTTGAGAAGCTGAAGCCGGCTGTGGTGCGGGTGTACGACTACTACGCTCACGAGGACAGATTCGAAGTGGTGAGTCGTCGGCCGGTCTGCCGAGTTGCAGTGGCGCTGACACACAAACACGTTGCAGTCTCCGCTCCAAACATCCTGCAATGTCTTGAAGGCGTCTTGGTCAATGAGAGGCGCGATTGGCGTTTTGTGCAAATAAAGAAGTGTTCATATTTTCCGAAATTGTACTTTTAACCCTCGCCTACGGGGGGGGGGGGGCTGACAGCCCCCCCCCCACCCTGAGGTTTTTCTTGAATCACTTTTGACACATCGGGTGCATCTTGCTGAAATTGTTTAAGTGTTTTGGGAGATAATCATGTTTTGATGACGTCATGGTGGTTAAAAAATAGAAATATTGGAAAAATCGTATAAAACAGAGTTTAAAAGCAAATTGCAAACTCAATTCACCAAAGATACAAAAAGGCATTTTCTTTGAAATGGCAATCTCAGATTTTCTAAATTTTGGGTTCTTGACCCCTAAAATTAAAACATTTGTATTTTAAATTCCCACAAAATAATTTTTTCAAAGATATTAGACAAACAGGATGATATGTGAGAGAACTGAGTATGGACAATACTCATACCAAATTTCAAAGCAATATCTCCATTATTGACTGAGTGATGGCTTCCTAAGTGTAAGAAACTGATGACGTCATTTTTTAATAACTTTTTTTTACATTTTTGGACAAGATACGAACAAATATTTTTGTTTGGGTATTTCGGAGCCAATACTGGAATAGGGGCTTGCCTTTGTATTTACATTTATCAATTTCTAATTTTTAGGTTTTCTTAAGAGCAAAATGCTGTTCTGGACGTGGTAAATCCGAGGTCATTCACTTCACCTGGAAGGTCACCCGTTGATCTGAAACCTAAAAATTGCATACTGTTAGATTCCCCTCATGACAGGCAACATGCTGGTCCTTACCGCATTGCTCTAAGTTGCTTGGTTTGGACGTTAACAGGGGGGCCTGTCAGCCCCCCCGTAGTGCGAAGGTGAAAAAGGCTCCCGTAGGGCGAGGGTTAATATTAATATTCCAGTTGTGCATGCTAAATAGCACTTCTGACAATATAGCCGACACTTAAACTTGGTGCTAGCGTTTAACACACCTGTAACAAGCCTTGCAAAGCGTACAACATTTCAAATATTGTTTTGATGTGTCTGAAACATGATATTTTTTCAAAGGAGTTAACTTCGCTTGTATTGCGCACTGAATGCTTCTCTCGTGTTTTCAGGAATATGGCCCGCCTGAATGTCCGAAATAGACAAAGAAACGCCAATAATCCATGAGAAGACGCCAAAGGATTGGACTGATTTTGTCAATCGTCCTTTGTGATGGTCATTTGTTGTCTAGCATCTAAGTTATGGGATATTAAACAAGTATGTAATAA
>JAXIVJ010001332.1:5000-112500 GCA_036785665.1 Chirona hameri | reverse complement strand
CAAAACCACGACAGTAGCCATACACGCCTCGAAATGGCGCTATTAGCCTGTGCAGCCCGCCTGGTCAAGCCGGGACGGCGCCGGAATAGCTATCGGCAGCAACCGTCCCGGCTCCGGGGAGGTCTGTTGGGTACCACCCGGCCGGGGAGAGCTGAGGGATACTCCCCAGCGCTCCAGACTGCCCGCACCGCCTCGTGATTGCCACACACGGCAAATCCACGAGACGATGCCCCTAGCCACCGACCGAACGTGTGAGCTTTCAACAAATGGTTGACTCCCCACACGCCCGACCGGCCGACCGACCCCGCAAAAGCTACAAGGGCCGGTTGACAGCTTTCTTTAACACCCACCGTGTTTTCACAAATTCCCATTCACACGCACCTTACATAACATTGTTGGTGGCTACATTCTGCTTGATATGCGGTACCAGTGGCGGATCCAGGGGGGGGGTCACTGGGGTCATGACCCCCCCCCCCCCCCTTGGGACATGGGGGCACCACCGCACTGTGGGGGCACCACCGCGCCGTGGGGGCACCACCGGGCCGTGGAGCACCACCAAAACAAAGCAAAGATCGGCGCCGCTACGCGGCGCAAAAAAATAATTAAGTGTTCTTTGAACCAAGGGTACCACCGAGCCGTGGAGGCACACCGGGCTGTGGAGGCCCCACCGCGCCTTGGGGGCACCACAGCGCCGGGGCACCACCAAAATAAAGCAAAAAAAAAATCCGCGCGGCGCGAATCATTCAGTGTTCTTTGAACCTAGGGCACTACCGCGCCAGTGTACCAGGGGACACCACCGTGCTGGTGAACCAAGGGCACCACCGCGCCGGTGTGCCAGGGGCACCATCGTGACGGTAGGCGGCACTCTGGGGCGAGGGGAGACACCGGGGCACTGTGCGTCCTCTTGAGTCCAGGAGGGAAAACAATGGTCTGGTGCCGCCATGAAATCACAAGCATTGGTCGCTGGAGAAAAAAATCGCGAAATGATGCTTAATTAAAATTGCTAAATTATGGCAAAAGATGTTCCTTCATGCCTTCCGTCCCTTGGGCTATGAAGGGGCACCAACGTGCCTTATACCAGAGGCAACAACGTATCGAACTCGAGGGGCCCCTTGTGCTGATGCATATAGATTATAGAACCTTTCGATTTTTCATGGCCTAGTTATCCAGGCAAAAACAATATAAAACAAAAAATTCCGCGCCGCTACGCGGCGCAAATCAATCAGTGCTCTTTTCCAGTACACAAGGGTCTAATATAGAATGTACACACTGGCGGCCGCAGAGGGGGGATATGGTGGCCATGGCCCCACTTTTGGCCTTAAATGGGGGGCAACATGTCTTTTGACACCACCTTTTGCTCCAGATATAGTTCCTTGTTTTTACTCTGCATCCTGGTTCCAATAGCAAAAATCGGTTATCCAACCCGCACAAAACCTCATATTTTTTTAGGTTAAAAAAAAACTATAAAAAAAAATACAGTTTATCGCATGCATAATATTTACTGCTTGTAAAAAACGTCTTTAACCCCCGCCTCCCCCGTGGTCACGAACCTCGACTTCCCTCTTGGTCAATTCTTCATCAGCCATCTGCAGGGCCGCCCTTGACTGTACAAATAATACATTTTAGCAACATCCGCGGCACTTTAAATTATAGAAAGTGTTTTCGCCTGCGGTCTCTCTTGTAGATTTGTGAATACACATGCAACTGGCCTGTGATTGAGACATGTATTGTACATGTATTCTATACGTTGAGCATGGTTTCTGTAAGAAAACAAACAAAACAAAACAATATTAAACAAGCATGAAGAAGAACCTTCACGTGGCGACAAATTCATAACATCAATTAGAAATCAAACGATAGTGAAACAACATAAACTCAGTAGTGGAAGTTTGATGTAAATAATAAAGGCATATTTCATCAAACATATCATAAATACCCAGCCTCACCGACTGTTGCACCACAAGGCAGGCAGAAAACGTCAACCTCCAATCTCGTCGCCTCAAATCCATGAAATGGCAAAAATGGCTGACGCCCGCCACTAGTTTGAACAAGTACTGAACACATTAGTTAACGCGTAACTGGCTTCTAAATATCCAAACATCTTTTATGACAATAACACTACTAATTTCGCTAACAGAATAAGCGTCTCGACACGTACATATAAGAAAACACTTCAAAACTTCTACAAGGACCAGCACTCGGACTCAGGTACGCGTACTCATCGAGAAAATAGTCACCACTGGACCAGTCCAATATTCGGCCGAGGGTTCACTCCGCTCAGCCGCCGTATCGGCAGCGGCCGGCGAGTCCTAGCCATCTAGTGGCACCGCCTGTAACTAATCGTTCATAAACAGAACACACACACACGTAAGCGTCCCGATCGCCCTGGTGCCAGTTCGGACATATACATTGGCGCCGCTACACCCTCCCCGTTGAAGGCACCGCACTTCAAAACCACTGCGGCGCGATACACTAAGTGCACAATAAGTCTATCCACAACATAACATTACCAGGTACGAACCATAACCTAGCACATGAACGCCGGCCTTATAACTAGACAACACAACTGAAAGATCTTTGAAACCTCTGGGGAAACGCTGGTTTCAACCTACGTCCCAGCTCACAACCTTCATCTCCACTGTACAGCTTCACCAGTTTGGTGATAGGACGCTGGAGCACTACACCTCTTGTGCTCACATCTACCGAACGGACCAACCCGTCTGCGCCCGCCTGAACTCCTACAACTTGACCCAGCGGCCAATGACCACGGGGCACAGAACTATCTACGACCAGAACCGTGTCGTCTACCGACAGGTTCGCTCGCTTTCTGGTCATGACGTGCGGTCTTTCCTGTAACATAGAGACATATTCCAAACGCCATCGCCTCCAGGACTCATCCACTAAATACCTAGCCTGCTTCCACCTCTTTCTAGCTGAACCGTCGGCATCGCCTACCAGGCCAAACGGCATCACGACACTGTTCAGGAGCAGGAGGTGGTTTGGTGACAGTGGCTCAGCATCTCGGGAATCGGACGACACAATGATCAACGGTCTGTTGTTCAGGATGGCTTCTACTTCACATAAGAAAGTTCTCAGCGTCTCATCTTTCAAGGTCTGTGAGTTCATCAGGGCGTCTAGTATTCTCCTGATGGAGCGAATGGGTCGTTCCCATGCGCCCCCATGGTGCGAGGCAGCTGCAGTATTGAATTCCCATTGCACACCACTGTTCAGCAACGTCCTGTGCAATAGCTCCTCGCTGTTTGCCATCTTCTTCATTTCTTCACGTAGTTCTTTGTTTGCTCCAACGAAGTTTGTCCCTCTGTCCGACCTCAATAGCCGCACACATCCCCGTCGTGCGACGAATCTCCGAAGGGCGCAAACAAAGGAATCGGACGATAAATCTTCTGCCACCTCGATATGTATCGCTCTCATTGATAGACAAGTAAAGATCACGCCATATCGCTTCACTTGGCTTCTCCCTTGCGTGACATAGAACGCCTCATCATCAAATAGTCCAAAATAGTCGACCCCACTTCGAGCGAACGGCTGTTCGACCGGTTCAACTCGATCCGAAGGCAGGTCCGCCAACTTCTGATTCTCCGGAGGTCGCAACCGCCGTCGACAGCTGTCGCAGCGGTGCAGCCACCCTCTGACTGCAGAGTTCGCCTTCACCACCCAGTACTTCAGTCGAAGACTGCACATGACGTGCTATCGGCCTTCATGTCCTGCTCTCTGGTGCACATCTGCATTAAGCAGGTCAACAACAGTCCCCTTGCTCGGGAGAATGAGCGGATACTTGAAATCCCGACTCAAAGTCGAGTTGCCCAGGCGACCGCGAACTCTCAAGAGGCCGTCCTCAACAAAGGGGTCTAGACGAGCCAGCACAATTGACGTTCGCACTTCCTTACCGGCTTACAAGTCCTTCCTTTCCTGAGGAAAACTCTTCTCCTGTGTGTATCTCACCACACATTTCTCCGCGTGTTCCAGGTCCTTCATCCTGAGTCCGGATGATGACGTTGAGCTGCAGCCTTGAACCCTGTCCTTCAGCTTCTGGGTCACGCGACGGATCCAAGCAACTGCTCTGATGAGGCGTTTCTATTTGGAGTAGTATTCGATCAGCCTCTGTATCGGGATTACTGCTTCCTCCATCTCTACCTGCAGGACTGTCGGAGACACCTTGACTTCGGGATCACTCTCATTCACTTCCCGAAGAGCTTCGGGCTTCTGAGGCCACCTGTCTTCTTCCTGCCACATAAAGGACGGACCCTTGAGCCATCATCAGCTCTGTACTTCTCTGGTCACGTCGTCCGCAGGGTTTTGCTCGCTCGGAACGTATCTCCACTGTTCAGGGGTTGTGCTATCGTGGATGATACCCAACCAGTTGGCTACGAACGTATGAAATCTTGTCCTTTTGTTCTCGATGTAACGCAGCACCGTGGTGCTGTCTGTCCAGAACACCTCTTCAGTGACAACAGGTTTCGAGCTCACAAACTTCACAGCGTCCGTGATCATCGAACTCACTCTTACCGCCGTCACGGCTGACATCAACTCGAGGCGCGGGATCGTCACCGTCTTCAGAGGTGCCAGGTGTGACTTTCCCTTCAGGAATGAACAGTGAATATCTCCACGGGAGTTCTCTATCCTCACGAACGACACTGTCCCGTATCCTCTCTCGCTCGCATCTGCGAAGTGATGAATCTGGTGCTGAACTACATCACCGAAGTCTACTGGTCTGATGCTTCTCTGCACCGACACCGAGTCTGTTGCTGCAACAATGGACAGCCACGCCATCCATTCTCGTCGCTGACGCTCAGATAAGTCGTCATCCCATCGGAGCTGCTGTCTGCATAGCTCTTGCAGGATGAGCCGACCTGCGAACACGGTAGGCGCGATGATTCCCAATGGATCGTAAAGACTGCTCACTGCTGATGGCAGTCCTCTTCTGGTCAATGGTTTTGAGTTGAGGTTTTCCAGATCCACTGCGATCTTCAGACTGTCTGTCTCAACTTGCCAGATCACTCCGAGTGCCCGCTCTTCAGGGAGCTGCCCACCAGGGCCAGCCCACTGCTTCAACTCCTTCGATCTGTCCTCAGCCTGGAACGATGAAGCTACAGTTGGACTGTTGCTAGCAAACTTCGTGAGGTTGAAGCCCTTCTCCTGACAGAGCTCCTTCAGTTCTTGAGCCAGATGCACCGCATCTTCTTCAGTCGGAGAAGACTTCAAGACGTCATCTACGTAGAAGTTGCTTCTAAGGGTAGAGATGGCTTCTGGAGAGAACGCGTCTTCGTTGTCACTTGCCGTCTTCCTGAGGGCGTAGCATGCAACACTCGGGGACGAACTTGCACCGAACAGGTGAACAGTCATTCTATACTGCACGACATTGTTAGCAGGATCACCTTCTTCCCACCACAGGAACCTCAGCACGTCTCGGTCGGAGTCCGGTACTCGCACCTGGTTGAACATGCTCTGGATGTCCGCGATGAAGGCGACGTTCTCCATCCGGAACCGCATCAGGACGTCCATCAACGAGTTGGTTTGATCTGGGCCTTGTAACAGGAAGTCATTCAGACACACACCCCTGTACCTTGCAGCACAATCAAAGACCACACGAACCTTTCCAGGTTTGCGAGCATGAACGACACCATGATGTGGCAGGTACGATACGCTGCCATCATCTCGTTGGAGACTGTACTGGCTCGGCGTAGCCCTTGTCGATCATGTCCTTCATGTTTCTCCTGTATTCTTCAGCGAACTTCTTGTTTCGCTCGAACTTGTTTCTCAGCGCTTGTAGTCTTTTATCTGCTAGGACTCTGTTGTTGGGGAGCTTCAGCTCTTCGGCTGCGAGAGGCAGTCCGATCACGTAGTATCCTTCTTCGGTGTGGATCGACGCGTCCACCTTCTTCTGCCATTTTCGGTCTTCTACAGATGCTCCTCTCTTCGTAGAGTTCAGGTTGTCTTCGTACTCTGCGTTGTACAGCTGCGTAAACATACGCTCTAGCTCCTCATCACGCGACGTCCTGCAGACCTTCACGTATATGTATATGTATATGTATTAAATCAGACAACATCCACAGTACAGTAGCTATTCTGCGTCCACGTCATATTAAAAGGCAAGAGCATCAAGATATGGGACTAGAGGTAAAACACATACATACAACAAGCATTCATGATAAGCAAGTGCGCCGCCGAGCACCACCACGTTACACGCCATACAGTACGCACTACACCGACTCAGAGAGCAGCAGCTGCTTAAGTCTGCGCTTGAAAGGTGCCATTCTGAGGTCCCTAAGGTCTGGTGGAAGACCATTGAACAAAACACCACAATGGACAAAACGCCTAACCCTAGAACCCGGCTTAGCTCGAGGGCATGACAACTGCCCAGTCTGTCTGGTGTTATGCACTGTCGAGACATAGGAGAACATTTCGGCGATATCATGCGGGAGACCAGTTGCGAGCACAGATTTTAGCAAGCAGAGCTGATGGTATTTGACCAGTTGCTCAGCACTAAGCCACCCAAGTTCATTTAGCACTCCGGATATATGATCGTGTTTACGGCGACCGCTTATGACACGAGCACAGAAGTTCAGAAGCTTTTGAACCCCATGCATCTGCGTTTTGCCACAGGTGCCGTAAACAGACATGCAATACCGTATCGAGCTTACTACAAGGGCGTTCACAACAAAGGCCACGGTATATGATGGAAGGACGTGCTTCGAGTGAGATAGGGCGATCAGGGCACCAGTGCACCTGGCGACCAGTTGACTGATGTGGTCATCAAAGGAAAGGTGTCTATCCATCACTAGACCAATATTTTTTACTGTACGGCTTTCAGTTACAACGGATGTGCCAAATTTGATTTCGATTGGGGAGAGATCACGCAACGTATTTTTGGTTCCGAAAACAATAAGCTGAGTTTTTGATGTGTTTACTTTCATAGAATTAGAGCTGAACCAGTCCGAAACCACGGCAAGGGTGTTCTCCAATGACGAAATCAGTGCTACGATGTCATGTTTTTTGCCGGTTTTCCAAATTTGGAGATCGTCTGCGTATTGAGCAATTTTAGCGCCATGAGCGTGCATGGCAAGATCATTGGAGAAAATTGAAAACATAATTGGACCCAGTGCTGTCCCCTGATACACCCCCATGGTGTTGGGCAGGGATGCCGAGCGCACAAGCTGACCGCTTCTGTCACGGGTTTGCACCTGCTGGGAGTGATTGGCTAGATATGACTCAAACCAGCGCGTGTCTACATTGTACAACCTAAGTTTGGAGAGCAGCGCGTCATGGTTCACCACATCAAAGCATTTTGAAAGGTCAGCTAGAATAAGTATCGTAATTTCAGTGTTATCCATACCAGAGAGAATGGGGTCCGAAAACACCGTGAGTGCTGTTTCGGTCGAATGGCGCCGCCTGCACGCGTGCTGAGTACTCGAGAACAGGCGGTGTTTTTCAAAGTACGCGTTGAGTTGATGGTGAACAACACGTTCAACAATTTTGGCTATACCCGGTACAACAGAGATCGGTCGGAAATTGGAGGGATCAGACACGTCGGACGTTTTAGGGAGAGGCGTGACAAGGGCGTGCTTCCACGGCTGCGGCACCGAACCGGCGGTCAAACTAGAGTTAACAATATCGAGCAAGACGTGCCCAAACCCATGGAAGCACTGCTGCAACATGTAAACGCTAATGCCATCAGCTCCGCAAGATTTAGACGATTTCATGTTAGCGAGAGTATAAAAAAGTGATTCAAGAGTCACAGGTTGAACTTGAAACGAGCAGGTCAGAACACGCGGCAGTAAAACGGGCACAATCCGGCTGGGCGGAGGTACGGCAGCGGCAGTAGTGGGACCGACATCGACAAAATAACGGTTGAGCACGTCCGGCTGTACATTCAGAACTGTGCCAGCACCAGACTTACCACCCCCAATGATTGGCTTAAGGCAACGCCAAATTGAGGACCGGTTAGACTCGGCAATACACCGATGCACCTCGTCCTTACAGTCACGCCGAATCGCAGCCCTACACTCGCGGTTCAGCGCTTTATAGCGCGTGCGATCGCCGTTAGCCAGGGCTACACGGCGGGTGGCCAACAAATCGCTTGTCTGGGTTGACAGGTGCGGGGCAGCGGGGTTACGCAACCGGACACGGCGCGTCGGGGCAACCGCGTCCAGCACAGAGGTGAAAGAAGTCACAAAATTATCCCACTTCGTCGATGTCAGGCGCTCAGTAAAAACATTAGACCAGTCACAGCCATACAAGGTTCGGTTGAAAAGATGAAAATCAAGCTTGTTGAGACAGCGTGAAACGGTAACAGTTGCCCTCGGTCGACACTTAGCCACGGACACAACTGCTCGCGACAAGTTGTGCGGGCTATAGTGACAGTGAGTTACACCAGCGCGCAGAAAACAGCCAGCACGACTAACGGCTATGCAGTCTAGCAGCGACATAGCAGGTCTGTAAGTTGGAACTGAAGAATTGCACATGTGGAAATCATACGCGCCAAATAACTCCCTCAGGCGCGAACCCTGAGCTCTGGGCGATCTGTCCAACTGGTTGAGATTGTGGTCACCCGCCAGTGCCACCAGGCCAGGATAACGCAACACAATAAACTGGACCTGGTGTTCAAGGTCATCTAAGTCCGCGGTTACCTGCGCCACAGAGTTAGTCGGGTGACGATAAAAAGAACCAAGAGTCAGGCACCGATGGGAAGCACAGCTGATCAAAGTCCAGATTACTTCGAGGTTGGATGAGCCGGTTAACGAAGGCACATCGAGAACTTGTACATGTAGAGAGTCACGTACCAGGACGGCGACGCCTCCCCTCCCCCGCGGCAGTCGACTGGAAGCGGGCCTGTCACGCCGGAACAGCTGGTACCCGTTGATGTTCAGAAGACGCAGCGGGACGCTGGGAGATAGCCAGGACTCACTGACTGCGATGACGTCGTACTGGTGGACGTCCAGTCTCAGCTCCGGCAGCTTAGGCTTCATCGATTGCACGTTCAGTTGTGCAATCAGCAGCTCACCGGGTCGCGTCTCACCCCCCGGCCGCCGCCACCTGAGGCCGCTCCTGCAGCCTCGGCGCCGTGACCTATTTCCTCGGCGCGTGCCTCGCCCGAGGAAATATCACGCCCGCAGGGGGAACCTGTGGATCACTTATCAGCCCTCCTAGCGTCCAGCCGTACCTGGTCCGCACTGCATACGGACTCCCCGCCCTGCTTGGTACGACTTCAAGAGGCTCCATCGCCAGGAAAGCGTTAGCACCCAGCAAGAGTCCCACGTGACTGCTATTCAGCCTTGGCAGAGGCAACTCCCTTAAGTGTTCCCACTTTCACACTTGCTCAGCTCTGACACGGATGGGAAGTCGCTCTCAGTGACTGGGACTTTTATCACTTCCTCCAGGTGCTGTCATCACTCCAGTTGATTGGTGCAGTCCTCCTCATCAGACTTCCTCCAGGTGCAGTCATCAGCGAAACTTGATACTTGGTGACAGTCAAAACTCTTTCCGCCTGCGGTCTCTCTTGTAGATTTGTGAATACACATGCAACTGGCCTGTGATTGAGACATGTATTGTACATGTATTCTATACGTTGAGCATGGTTTCTGTAAGAAACAAACAAAACAAAACAATATTAAACAAGCATGAAGAAGAACCTTCACGTGGCGACAAATTCATAACATCAATTATAAATCAAACGATAGTGAAACAACATAAACTCAGTAGCGAAAAGTTTGATATAAATAATAAAGACATATTTCATCAAACATATCATAAATACCCAGCCTTACCGACTGTTGCACCACAAGGCAGGCAGAAAACGTTAACCTCCAATCTTGTCGCCTCGAATCCATGAAATGGCAAAAATGGCTGACGCCCGCCACTAGTTTGAACAAGTACTGAACACATTAGTTAACGCGTAACTGGCTTCTAAATATCCAAACATCTTTTATGACAATAACACTACTAATTTCGCTAACAGAATAAGCGTCTCGACACGTACATATAAGAAAACACTTCAAAACTTCTACAAGGACCAGCACTCGGACTCAGGTACGCGTACTCATCGAGAAAATAGTCACCACTGTACCAGTCCAATATTCGGCCGAGGGTTCACTCCGCTCAGCCGCCGTATCGGGGGCGGCAGGCGAGTCCTAGCCATCTAGTGGCACCGCCTGTAACTAATCGTTCATAAACAGAACACACACACACACACACACGTAAGCGTCCCGATCGCCCTGGCGCCAGTTCGGACATAAACATTGTGCGCCGCTACGGAAAGGGTACAACTGATATTGCAAATACCTATAGCCAACGTTGTCAATTAACAAAACACAAAATGCGGAAATAGGGTCACCCTCAAAATATAATGGACAAAATCCGTTGAGTTTTCAAATTTGGGTATAGGTAGGGGCACCACTGCAATGTATGACCCCGCTTGCAGATTTGCTGGATTCGCCCCTGTGCGGTAGCACCCTTCTGCACCTAAACACCTCAACCTTTCAGTCATAACTGCTTCTCAGTCCTCACACACTACAACCAACGTCTATACCTGTCGTCTATAACTGCCGCGGCCCACGACGATCAAAGAACTGGATCATTGGCTCCCACTTCTTCGAAAAACGTAATAATTTACTGTCCATAGAAGCTGCGAGTCTTCCAGTTTTGAAGTCTTCCCTAATTCTAGAAACGAAACACTCAATACTTACATCTTTTCTGCGCTGAATTACATATTTCCCTACAATAATGGCATGCCTCCAGAGTCGGCCGCTGTCGTCCAGTCCCATCAGTTCATTTTGTTCACTAAGCCTCACTCTTGGTTGTGCGTTTGTATGCAAATTCATCGATTTCTCAACTAGTCTCCAAAAGTGACTAACAGCTGTACATGACCAAAACTTGTGACGAAAAGTTTCAGGACTTTCCTTTCATCTTTCACAAATTCGACGAAGTAGTTACAAACCCCTTCGAAGTTGAGTGTTGTAATGCAAGAGTATGAATAGGTAAATAGCAACAAAGTATTTCGAGATTATCAATTTCGGTCATTCCGCCTTATCGTGAATAATCCAAAACACTTGGCTCATCGTTTCAAGATGCGCCAGAAAAGGTGCTGCAGGACCAAGTAGTTCAGTTTATATAATCGTAGACATTGGGCGATGACGGTGTTGGCTTCAATCTCGAATAACATGCGTTGCAGTTACCTTGTTCTGCGGGACAATATACCAGTACAGGCATTTATCGAATTGAATCTGTGCAGGTGGGTGCATATCCGGAGATCTCGAGATCTACCCGTCCGATTTTCAAAAATGAAACGGCGTTTGGTTCCCCTTAACACGATCTACATTTAAAAAAAAATCTAAATTTGTATAGGGGGGCAAAAACTACAAATGTTGGTGGTATATGTGATCCAACATAGCTGTCATGTTTATCAACCGATTTGAACACAACTAATGAGAATCAATAGCGATTGCATTGGAGATTGATATGTGGCGGTATAACTGTTTTTATAATGTCACAATAACATTCCATTTCATTTCCCGAGAAAAAAACACATATAAAATAGTTTTATTCCGCATTTACTTCACCCCCATATTGAGTGACCTGCACACGTCTATGATGTTTGAGTTTTGGCACAAATTAATTTTCTGATTGGCAGTTTTTACGCGTGTTAAGTTTTGACTTGAAAGTTGTCGTTAGAAGTATTTCCTTAGAAGTTTTGTCAGCACACCGTTCCTACTAAGCCTGTACAATTTCATGGTATTGGCAATGTGGGTAATAGTTCAGTAATTCACCTCCCAGTTAATGTTGTTCTTGAGATCTTCAATAGAAGAGAGTATGACTATGACATACATAAAAGTGTACCAGTAATACCAAAGCTATGACGTCACCAAAAACGATGCATAATTCTGATCAAATTAAGATTAAGCAGATAAGAAGATAATCAAACCTGGCCTTACCTTTACAGCAATTACCGTTGCAGGGCCCCACGTTTAGACTGATCTGCTTGCATTTGCTCGCTGCACTGCAGAACATACTGGGGGGGCTGTTGGCCCCCCACCTGGACCCACCAGTGACCAGACCATATCGTAAACAGTCAAAGCGGCTTGCGCGCAAAGCTGGAGTGTTTGCAGCAGTTGGCCGTCAGTGACCGCTAGTGAGCCAGAGTGTTATGATGTTGCAAGCAAATTGTACCAGTAAACGCTAAATATTTAACTTGATCTTTTATTTAATTTATAAATATATACATATTTATTATATCACTGGTACCATTTAATTGTGACGTCATAACACTCCGGCTCACAAGCAGTCCCTGGCGGCGAACAGCGGCAAAAACTCCAGCTTTTAGTGTGAGCCGTCAAAGATAGCCCACTTTTCAGTCTGTGGTAATATTACCGTCATCTGACTACTCTTCTTCTATTAGGGACCTCAATAACATCATAAACTGGGTAGGTGAATTACTGAACTAATACCGGCAATGTGTACGCCCTAAACCACCAATACAATGCATTACATCTCAATCCAACTTTACGGAATAGTTTATCCTATTTTAACTTTGGTGAAAAATATGAAATGCAAGAGAACTCAGACTGTACTAAGCCCATTCTTATCAACACCTACTTTAGGGGCAATTAATTTCATGAGAAATAATGTTCAAACATTGATACCAAGATCGAAGGTAAGAAATTGAAATGAGGAACCAGTCAACATGACGAAATGCTGCCCCCTTCCTCACAACAGGATTCACTCTGTAAAACAGGTCATCAGTATCTTTACTATAGCTTATATAAAAGATAACCTCTAAGGCTACTGGAAATCTGACTGAAAATAGCAACTGATAGCTTACCTTTAATATCAAGACAGCAGACCGGCGCGCACGACGTTGGTAGTGACTGACGGGACGCAGCAATGGCGGCCACCCGGAAACCGTTAGCTACTTTTTAAAAGCAGCTTCGAACCATACTAATACTATTCTGACAAAGGGAAAACTGGGGGAAAATACTTGGGGTACACCCTCAGAATCAACCCCGCCGATCTATCCGGATAATCAACGACTTTCCAAGAATCTGGCTCACACGCAAGTTGTCTTTTTAGCATGTGCTATAGGCAGAGCGTTATCAGCTGAGCTAATATTGTAATGACGTAATACTTGAACTAGTGTGAAACTGGTATGGAGCAAGCCGCCGGCGGATACGTAATGAGTAGGCTATGTCTGCTTCTTTAACATTGCGTAAAACTATTGTCAGCACGGTGCATTGTTCATTAACCCGCGACTTACTGGGGGGGGGGGGGGGGCTATTTTTTGTCCCCCTCCCTCTCCTGTTATTTTGCAATAACTCCTAAACGAACACGGGTATCGTCACCAAACTTGCAGTACCTTCTTTCACATTAATTTTACACAGGTTGGCAAAAGTAAAAATATGAGGCTATGATAGAAAGGTCAACCGGGAATCACGTCAGAGTGACGTCATGTTCTTCGGTTTTTGTTGCAAAATAATGATTGGCGGAAAACGCTGTCAAAGGTACGATCTTTGAGATAAGCTCAATTGTCTTAAACCAAATTACTCACAATAGACCGGGCTATCCAACTGCTATCTCTGATTTTTTAGTTTTTTTAAAGTCAAAATTTTGAGAAATCCAAATACTTTTTTTTAAACAAAATTTTCAAGAAAAAAAATAATTATCCAAAAACCGGAATATATGTGATCGAGACGTATACAATGAATATGTGTACCACATCTAAAGTCGATATATTCAAAAATGACTGAGTTATGACCTTTAAATGACAAAAAAATGACCACTTCTCACAGCATAACCAGGCATAAAAAAACGCATTTCCATTTTTGCTTTTTACTTCTGTTTATATGGAACAAACAATGTTCTAGGGTCATTTTTCGTGTTTTAGACTAAAAACAAACCCATAAAAATGTGTTACAACGCCAAATGACCATAATCTGCAGTTTGACCTCGTGACCTCGGATGACCTTGACCTGACCCAAGGGTCATAAACAGCTTAGAAAGGTACTTAGAAGTGTCAGACACACGAGTGATAACGATTTATCGACAGCTTATGCGTTTAATATCGCATTTTTGCGCGACAATTCCATCAATCGAGACCTTTTGACACGGTCAAACATTTTGTACTTGACCTGACCTGTGACGTCATCGGTAACACCGAGGTCAAAAATGTTATGTTTTCCTCGATAAATTGCCCAGGGCTATCGAATGTCGTTTGAATTTGTACATTTAGTCCAATAGTTCCGGAGATCCGAAGGGGGGGGGGGGGGGTAAAAAAAAGCCCCCCCCCCCAGTACGTTGCGTTATGAAATATACCCCCAGTAACTCGCGGGTTAAGCCGTTGTGTATACTATACTTCGGCTTGTATGCATTTATTCAACACGGACACTGTTGAACTTACAGGGCTCTTACTGATAATCTCCTGTTATGATCTGACGAGGAGCAAGGGAAGAACTTGTTGAACGTCCTCATTTCGAAAATTGGCTAGTTATTTTTTTTACAGTTTGGTTCTTCACCGTCGACGTCTTTTGATGCAAGACAACCATAGATACTCATAGAATCAGGATCGCCTCGACGCGAGCTCTGTTGACCGGGCGACCTCGTGGCCTTCGATGTAACCGCGTACCCGGCCTCCGGCCTCATCGTCTGGATGTTTGGGTTCGTTGAAGCCAATTCTGTCTCATGCAGTTGAGTGTCTTGGTCCAACAGACTCAGGAACGAGTCCGCACCTCCTCTGAGGAGCAAAAGCAAGCACCAAAATATAAATTTAAGCAATATCAATTAATACACAATACTCCAAGTGGACCAAATTGGACCAAAACTTTTAGTACAAATTTACAGACGCCAGCCCATGCTCCGAAACTATGGAACCGATCTAGGTGATTTCTTCACCATTCGATCCAACGTGCTCTGAAACGGTGCCGATTTTGCTTTTATACAGATTGGACCAAAAACTGTTGCAGACGAGTCCATGCTCAGCAACTATGGAACCGATCTGGGTGATTTATTCATAATTCGATCCGGCGTGGTCTGAAACGGAGCCGTTTTGGCTTGTATACAGATTGGTATGCTGTAAGTGTATCAAATTGGACCAAAACCACCAAAAAACGTTACAGACGCCCATGACGCCCATGCTCCGAAACAAAGGAACCGATCTGGTCGATTTCTTCACCATTCCATTCGACGTGGTCCAACACGGCGCTGTTTTGGCTTGTATACAGATTGGTCCACTTCAAATGGACCTAATTGGACCGCAACCCAAAAACCGTTGCAGACGAACCGTTGGTGGTTTTGGTCCACTTTGGTCCACTTAGAGTGGACCAATTTGTATAAAACCCAAAACTGCACCGTTTTGGACTACGCCGGATCGAATGGTGAACAAATCACCCAGATCGGTTCCATAGTTTCGGAGCATGGGCGCGTCTGCAACGGTGTTTGGTGGTTTCGGTCAAGTTTTGTCCACTTGTTGGACCAATCTGTATAAAAGCCAAAACGGCACCGTTTCAGACCACGCCGGATCGAATGATGAAGAAATCACCTAGATCGGTCCCATAGTTTCGGAGCATGGGGTCGTCTGCAAATTTATACTAAAAGTTTTGGTCCAATTTGGTCCACAGAGTGGACTAATCTGTATAAAAGCCAAAACGGAACCGTTTTGGACCACGCCGGGTCGAATGGTTAATAAATCGCCCATAGTTTCGAAGCATGGGCTCGTCTGCAAATTTGTACAAAAAGTTTTGGTCCAATTTGGTCCACCTAGAGTGGACTAATCTGTATAAAAACCAAAATAGCAACAGTGAACCAATCTGTATCCAACGCAAACGGCACCGTTTTGGCGGATCGAATGGTGAAGAAATCATGCAGATCGGTTCCATAGCCTCGGAGCATGGGCTTGCCTGCAACGGGTTTTGATTGTTTTGGTCCAATTTGGTCCACTTAGAATGAACCAATCAGTATAAAACGCAAAACGGTACCGTTTTGGACCACGCCGGATCGAATGGTGAAACAATCATGCAGATAGGTTCTATAGCCTCGGAACGTGGGCTTGCCTGCAACGGTTTTTGGTGGCTATGGTCCGATTTGGTCCACTTAAAGTGAACCAATCTGTAAAAAACGCAAAACGGCACCGTTCTGCACCACGCCGCAACGAATGGGAAGAAACCACGCAGATCAGTCCAAAAGCCTCGGAGCATAGGCTTGCCTGCAAATTTGAGCTAAAGGTTTTGATCCAATTTGGTCCATTTAGATTGGACGAAACTAGATAACACGCAAAACGGCACCCATTCCGACTAGTTGAATTTGAACGGTGAAAAGAAGTCGCTCAGATCGGTCCAGTGGTTTCGGAGCATAGGTTTGCCTGCTAATCTGGACAGTTTTTTAGACCCTTCCTATTCAATGCAAACAAAACATGGCTGCATTTATCATGTGACCAAGCCCTACCTCAGCTAATGCAATAAGAAATTATTAACATTCATATTGACATATATAAAGTCAACTCCTCAGATTAATTTATTACTGAACAATATTGATATATTGGTCAGTAATAAATTAATATGAGGAGTTGACTGTTTAGCAATAAGAAATGTATTACGTGATCAAAACAATACCTACACCCCTACACTGGCAACACAATAGTGCAGCAAAACAATAGCCGAAGTGCGCAAAAAAAAATCAACCTTTGGACCTGCTATATATGGTCATGCTCCGCCCCGTTATGGTCACGTGACACTTGAAGGGGGGCTGAGGATGAACTATTGTAGGGTCAAACTACCTGAAACCAAGAAAACATCATGATGACGTGTAAATAGTGCTCTAGGCATATTCCTACATTACCATGACCACAAACGTGGGTTGAGTAGTTCAGTTCAGTACGTGTAAATAGTGCTCTAGGGCATATCCCTACTGGACCCCATGACCACAAGCATGGGTTCAGTAGTTCAGTTCAGTAATTCACCTCCCAGTTTATGGTGTTATTGAGGTCCCTTAAATAAGAAGAGTAGTCAGCTGACCCTAATATTATGACAGACAGAAAAGTGGGTTATCTTTGACTCTACAAGATGGTCTGGGGGAAAGGGGCGACAGCCCCCTCCCCCGTAGGTTCCGCAGCACAGCAAGCGAATGCGAGCGGGGCATTCTAAACTTGGTCCCTGCGACCGTAATTGCTGTAAAGGTTAGGTCAGGCTCGATTATGTATCGTTTTTGGTTACGTCATAGCTTTGGTATTACTGGTGTACTTTTCTGTATGTTATAATACTACTCTCTTCTTCTATTAGGGACCTCAAGAACACCATTAACTGGGAAGGTGAATTACTGAAGTATTACCCAAACATGTCCAGCCTTTGGCAATCCAAACTTATGGTAGTTAAACCTATCTCCTGTTTTAATTAATAATACCAGATAAGACAGCCATGCAATGCTTACAAATGTCAGTGAATATAGGACAAACTGATTTAAGGTCAGACACGCTGAAGGCTAGACAAATTCATGCTATTTGTATTAACAAATGTTGGGCATGAAGTGAAGATAGCAAACCATTACCAAAGGCATGCCATCCAAATTTTGGAACTGTACGACACCAAGGTTTTATCACCTTGTTTTTAACCTATATAGGTACCCTTAAGCACCAAAGCTCCATACGATTAACTACTGTAACTTAGGCTATAATAGGTATTTCCAAATCAATCACCAGGAAAACAGCTATTCTTGAAACACAAACACATTGTCATGACATGAAATTCAATGTATTCATTGAATTTGAAATTCATGACATGACAATGTATCAGTGGGGCTGGTGTCACGGTCTCCGACATAAGTTATTCTTATTCAAGGTGTGTTTATCGAAGATGTGTTTGTTTATTCTTATTGTATTAAGCAGTGTGTTTATACATATGACAGCTTACCAATACTGAGCTGAAATATGGTGTGCAGACAAAACTTCTAAGGAATTACTTCTAACGACAGAACTTCCAAGTCAAAACTTACACGCGTCAAAACTGCCAATGGAAAAACTTCTAATGGAAAAACTTCTTTGCGTCAAAACTTCCAAAACATAAGCTTCCAAATGACAAAACTTCCAACCGTCAAAACTTCCAAAGCAAAAACTTATTTTTGAAAAAACTTCCAATGAAATAACTTCCAATCCCAAAACTTCTAAACGGTAAAACTTTAATGGAAAACTTCCAAGCGACAATCCTTCTTACGTCAATACTTCCAAAACAAAAACTTCTTCACGACAAAACTTCCAATCAAATAACTCTGGTTAGGTTAGGTTATGATGCTTAGAAGTTTTTGCATTGGAAGTTTTGACTTGTAAGTTTTTGCATTGAAAGTAATTTCATTAGAAGTTTTGTCGCTTAGAAGGTTTTTCATCAGAAGTTTTGACGCTAGGAAGTTTTGACGCTTATATGTTTTTGCATTGGACGTTTTGACGCTTGGAAGTTTTTTCATTAGTAGATTTGACTGTTAGAAGTTTTGACGCCTATAAGTTTTGCCTATGGAAGTTTTGGCTTGGGAGTTTTTACGCTAGAAGTTCTGCATTAGAAGTTTTGACGTGGAACCCTGAAACATATTGTAAATTTATATAATTTACCTTACTCAAGTACCTATGTCTGAGTTATATGTTGAGCTTTTCTAAGGTTGGTGTGGCAAAATATAATCATTGTATCATCTTATGGGCAAACATAGCCCCTTTAATGTTAATTTAAGAAAGAAACCCTTCAAATTTCTAAAAGTTGGTTGGGGAAGTATGGAGTTGGTATGGGGAATTGTGTCATGTAATGAATAGGTAACTCTGCACAAATTCAAGTAACTAACTCTAACTACCTAACTCTGTAATTATGCCCAAAGTCTGAGATATTCAAGAGAGTAAGAGTTAGGTTTACTGAAATTTTACTAAGGAAAATGGACTCAAGTCAAATAAACTTACATGTTGCATATTAAATAAGGCAGCAGATATGTGGAACAGACCATATAGTTATATTGCGATAGGTTTGCAGATTGCCTTCATTACAATTATAGGCTGGCTTCGGTATCTGGAAATATAATCGAACTTGTAACACAGAGACACACAGTTAATCTTTCACTCTCTCAAACGGAAAAAAAATATGCGAGGTTGAAATCGATACAAACAAATTAACATATATGGTGTGCAGACAAAACTTCATATGCATACCTTAATACTTCAGTTGCAGGGTACACGCAGGATAAATAGACAAACGGTACACGAACCGCGCAAAACAGTCTGACATTGGAACCACGCAATTCAACATGGCGGACGCGGTACGACACTACCCGAAATTCTCAATATTAGGGGGTATGTCGGGAGTAAACATGTGCTCACATTGGCCTAACTTTGGGCAAGGTAGGGAGTGCATTGAGGTTTCCATAGGATGGGATCAGGGTAGGTCCGTGTTTTTTGGTGGGAGTATTGTGGGCAAATGTTTACTCCTGTGCGACTCTCCTACCCCTAAGGCCCGTGCATATCGTACCGCTGAAAGCGGGTATGCCGGGAGTAATAGAAGAGTAGATGAGTAAGATGGGAGTTAAACAAATTATAATTCAACACTGAAAGCGGATAGGTATGGAGTAGTAGGAGAGTAGAGTAGTAGAGTAGAGTAGGTTGGGTGTGAAAATTTATCTCAGTGAGGAGCAAAAGCAAGCACCAAAATATACATTTAAGTAATATTAATTAATAAACAATACTCTAAGTGGACCACATTGGACCAAAACTTTTAGTACAAATTTGCAGGCGCCAGCCCATGCTCCGAAACTATGGGACCGATCTGGATGATTTCTTCACCATTCGATCCGGCGTGCTCTGAAACGGTGCCGATTTGGCTTGTATACAGATTGGACCAAAAACCGTTGCAGACGAGTCCATGCTCCGAAACAATGGGACAGATCTGGTCGATGTCTTCACCATTCCATCTAACGTGGTCCAAAACGGTGCCATTTTGGCTTGTATACAGATTGATCCACTTTAAATGGACCTAATTGGACCACAACCCCAAACAACGTTGCAGACGAACCGTTGGTGGTTTTGGTCCAATTTGGTCCACTTAGAGTGGACCATTCTGTATAAAAGCCAATACAGCACAGTTTCAGACCATGCAGGATCGAATGGTACAGAAATCACCTAGCTCGGTCCCGTAGCTTCGGAGCATGGGCTCGTCTGCAAATTTGTACTACAAGTTCTGGTCCAATTTGGTCCACTTAGAGTGCACCAATCTGTATAAAAGCCAAACCGGCACCGTTTCAGACCACGCCGGATCAAATGGTAAAACAATCACCCAGATTGGTCCCATAGTTTCGGAGCATGGGCTCTTCTGCAACGATTTTTGGTGGTTTTGGTTCAATTTGGTCCACTTATTGGACCAATCTGTATAAAAGCCAAAACGGTACCGAGTTGGACTACGCCGGATCGAATGGTGAACAAATCACCCAGATCGGTTCCATAGTTTCGGAGCATGGGCTCGTCTGCGACGGTTTTTTGGTGGTTTGGGTCAAATTTGGTCGACTTAGAGTAGATCAAGGTTGTCTAAACCAGGTAGAACACTCCGGCCGAAAAAGTGGTGACAAACACTAATTTAGTAGCCGCAACCCCGGAGTTGCTGTGACGTATAAGGCGGGGGACGCGGCCGGCCGGCCGCCGTACACAACATTAGTGCGCGCGTGCCTGAAGCTTAGATCGCGCTTAGTTCCTTTGTTTACCGGTCGATTGCAAAACTTGTAATATGTAATATGTCACAAATCAACCGCTCTGCTGAATGCCGCTGAAAACAATGCAATCAGATACATATTTGCTGTTATATCTGCGCAAAGTTCAACGATTAGGTACGGCCGCCCCGGCCGACCGCCGCTCGAAATGATAAGTGTATCTTTGATGCCATTACCCGGCGTGGAAAATGTGAATGTATCACAATGAATTGCCTATGGAGACATACACCTCATCAAATATATTGTATTTGTTTGGCATTGCTATTCCTTGTCGTGACATAGTACAGGCGCGGATCCAATATTTCGGTCAGGTGAGGGGGGGGGGGGGGGCGACACATACAAAAAGTTGCGCCCTACGCGCGCTTGGTGGGCGCGACATGGGCGCGACCCGGGCTCAGGGGAGGGGGTGGCTTGGGGCTCCCTAGCGCCCCCTAGACTTTTCTTGTAGGTGAATCTTCGGGAAATATATGAAATGGTATAGGATCTGAATCGTGATCTTGATCAACTTTTTTTGGCATGTCAGCCGTTGCTGCAGCCCCAACGGCGCAAAAAGGCATCTTGTTATGTCCTGTAACTCATAAGTCACATTATCATCATTTATTGTATAGTCATTACTAGACACTTGGCAATGTGTGCTCATTAGTGCAAGCCACTCAAAGCACAGGACCAGTATCATTAGGTACTACTCAGTGGCGGCGGATAGGGGGGGGGGGATAGAGTAGGCAGCTGCCCGCCCACTCAAGAAGTTTGGGGGGGGGGGAGGGAAACATATGATTTTGCCTCCCCCATAAATTTGTAAGAGACTAGAAAATCCATACTCCAAGAAGTTGGTTCGATTTTCCATTTGACCGAAAAAATGACACAGGGTGCCCCCAGCCAGCCTGATGGGCCTTCTAAGGCCGACAGAATGCCGTCAGTCGGCCTGAGGAGGACCCTCGGTAGGCCGTGAGGGGGCCCTCAAAAGGCCTGGGACTTCAACATGGACCTGTCCGACGTTCTTTTTGCGACCATTTAGAGGCCCTGCAATATAGAGTGGACTAAATCCGAGGAGATACCATTTCGCGTTTTCTTTTGTGGAGGGGGGGGGGAGGGTGGTGCCTTGCCCGTGGGAGGGGGCCCTTTTGCCGAGGGGACCCTCTGGGTTTCTTTGCCCACCCTCCGAAAATACGATCCGCCGTCACTGGTACTACTCATAATGGTATCTCAAAACCTAAGTAATATCGATATCAGTCACATTGGTATGGATTTTCTAGTCTATTTATATATGGTGACACAATCTATGGGTTTACGTCCTTGAAAAATACAAAAATATAGCTAACCTACTCCTACAGCCTCTTATGTCGACAATTTTCGCAGATGTCCTCAGCTAAAGAACGCACAAATTTGGGTGTACATTTTTAGCTTATGAGGTATTCTGGGAAAATACTGCTATGTTGACAGATACAATTATTATGTCGACTTTCATATACACCATTAAATATTGACTCATGCTGCATAAAAATAAGTAAATGCTTAAAAATGCACACACATGCACGCCCGTACATTGCCAGCGAACCAATATGGCGAACCCGTTAAAATGTAAACAAATGATTCTCCCCCGCCTTCACGTCATCACAACCTGACCAATCACCGTCGAGCTTGCTCAAAACTGATTGGCCAATACTAGCTGATAGCCAAATATAGCTTATGAGCAGATCCGATAAACACGGCCAAGATGCTGGAAGCTGCTCGCGGTTGTCACACTTTTTACCAATGTTGAAGGAGCGGAGTACACCCCCTGGAGTAGACCAATCTGTATAAAATCCAAAACGGCAACGTTTCAGACCACTCGGTATCAAATGGTGAAAAAGTCACTCACATCGGTCCAGTAGTTTCAGAGCATGGCCTCTCGTCGTTTTTAGACCCTCCCGAAAAAATCACACGTTGGCCTGAGGTATGCTTGCAGAATGCAGACCAGAGTTCGCCATGAACTGGGCTGGCCCTATGGGCCATGGGCTGGGCTGGGCCTGGGCTGGGCCTGGGCTGGGCCTGGGCTGGGCCTGGGCTGGGCCTGGGCTGGGCCTGGGCTGGGCCTGGGCTGGGCCTGGGCTGGGCCTGGGCTGGGCCTGGGCTGGGCCTGGGCTGGGCCTGGGCTGGGCCTGGGCTGGGCCTGGGCTGGGCCTGGGCTGGGCCTGGGCTGGGCCTGGGCTGGGCCTCAACTTTAAGAAAATCACTAGGCTCTGGATGGGCCTGGGCCTGACAGTTTTGAAGTAATGCGCGCGTCGCACAAGCTCAGGTCAGAACTCAAAAAATATTTTAACCAGCAGTTCACTTACACAGCAACACACTGTTTTTTGTTGTTGTTTTTTGTTAGCATTTAGTTGGTTCATTGTTTCACATTTATAGTATACAAGTATACAAGTATATAGTACAAGTTCATGTTCAATTCAAACAAAATAAATTAATGTTCACAAGTAAATATGCTAGGATAATGATTACAATTTTTTTTTTAAATAATGATATCCTTAATCTAAACGGGCCGGACCGGGCCTGGGCCTCAATATAATGAATTTGACGGGGCCTGGTCCGGGCCTGAGCTTGGTGTTCATGGGCCTGGGCCGGGCCGGGCTGGGGTTAGTGGGCCCGTGACGAACACTGATGCAGACAGAGGTAAGATCCATTGGGGAAATAATAGACATGTATTGATTTTGGTGACTTCATAGCTTTGGTATTACTGGTACACTTTTATGTCTGTCGTAATCAGGGCTGCCATACTTGCGATGTCGCCAAATTGGCGATTTTTGGACACCGTCGGCGATGGAAAATTGCCATTTGGCGATTCACGATAACACGAGGAAAACTGGCTAATTTTGAAATGTAGCCTGCAAATTATGGAATTGTAAATTTGTAGATAAAACCAGACACTTTATATTCGTAAGGCCATGTTCCCAAGTGGAAAGGTACTGAATTTTGAAGCAGATCATCAACAACACTATATTTTTACATTTTTACACGATCTACAGCGCTTTACACTACACTGCTTTACACTATAAGGCTAGGGGGACCACGCCCCCCCCCCTCCCAGAGCAAACCATTTTACACTAGATAAAATGCGATTCTGCGCAAACCAGTTTACACTAGATAAAATGCAATTCTGCGACGACCCGACCGCCCCCCCCCCCCCCCCCCCTTGCCCCCGGTCAACAACTTTTTGCTAACGAAACGGATCAAAATTGTATCCTCCACTGACGTCCCCCCCCCCGCCCTGATAAAAATCCTGGCTTTTGCTTGCCTGATGCTTTAGATGTCCAATCAGCACGCTTATTCAATGCAGTGGACTTTGGGAAAAGTTAGCGATTAAAATTCAAGGAATTGGCAATGTTTGGCGATAATCCGTGGAAATATGGCGACAAAGGCCAATGGCAGGTATTATTACATCACCTAAAATGACTTAAAATCATCGAATTGCCTATCCATCACCGTTTGGACCAATTTATCACCGAAATGGCTTAAACATTACCTATTTGCTGATATCACCGAAATGACTGATATGACACCGAAATGACTGATGTGACACCGAAATGACTTAAGACATCACCGAAATGACTTAAGACATCACCAAAATAACTTCAGACATCACCGGATTGACTTGAACCATCACCGAAACTACTTGCAGTACTGATTATAATATTTACCTACCACGCTGGGGCCGCAACGGACAGTGGACACTGGCCGTGGCAGATTCTGTCGGGCGGCTTGGTGTGGCAATACAAATTATAATAACATAATTGAACCTGACCTAACCATCACAGCAATCACGGCCGCAGGGACCCCCGTTTAGAACACTCCGCTCGCGTTCGCTCGCAGCGCTGCGGCCCTACCGGGGGGGGGGGGCGGGGGCTGTCGCCCCCCGGACCCCCCCCCCAAGAAGATCTTGTAGACAACTAGTTACAATATGTACTAAGCTGGGGCCTCAACGGACGCTGGCCGTGGCAGAGTCTGGCGGGTGGCCTGGTGTGACAGGAAAATTTGTGATAACAATCGAATTGGTTACGGAAATAACGGTTACGGTAGAATTACTCGGTTACGCAAATAATGTATTTTCAAAGGCCAAAGGCATCTGGTGGTTGTTATACCTGTTGCCACCGGCGGCTGCTGAGCGGCGCCCGCAAGGTTACCGGCCGGGCCGCGTAGCGGCCGTAGCGTCCGCAGCGGCCGCGTGGCGCCCGGGGCGAGGCCCGACCTGGGCCAGGGCGGGCGTGCGTGCCTGTGATTGGTCGCTGGTGTCCCGAGCCGCGGGGCACCGGCGAGGTTATGTCGGGCCGGCGCGCTATGCGTCGGGCTCTGTCGCGCGGGGTCTGGCGCGGACCAGACTCACTCTGTCGTCACGGTAGTTTTCACTACCGTGTTTGGTTCGGGTAACAATATATCTGAGTGAAGAACTCAAGTGTTGTGCGGTGAGTTGACGGAGGTGACGAGAAGTGACGGACGGATGTGAGATCGGAGCAGCAAACCTTCAAGCGCAAGGTGACTGACTGCACCCCGTCCTTTTTTCCTGAGATCTTGTCACTTTCCACCCTCATCCGGGGTGTGTGAGGGAGGCGACCACGGTGTCTCGCCATCGAGACATAGGGGGTTTAACTCGTTTCTCGGGTCTCGCCATCGAGACGCGGGGGGCGGGGCCTCTTTTCATACAAAGGGTGCAACCAGTCGGCTTCGTCTACCCTCGCCATCGAGGCGCCGAAGTATCGGTAGATCTGTCGGATCACAGTGCCCTCGCCATCGAGGAGCTGTGATCAGTCAGCGACTGTCGTCTTTCCTCACCATCCTTGCCCTGACCCAGACATCCTACTCCGGCCTTCCCCAGTCAGTCATCAAGCCACATCAGTGTCGCCAGCGCATGTAACCAGAGGACATCGTGGCGACATTTCTGGTCCTCCGGGCCGGATGACGGCCAGTGGTATCAAGAGGAAAGATGGAGATAGACAAGCAAGAGGAACGCGACGCGAAACCGGTAGATCCTGCTATGGATGAAGCTCAGCGTGTCGCCAGAGGCAAATAGCTATCTGGTCTGCGTTGGCAGCGTGGCTGCAAGAGGGCAGCCGTAACCCGGGTCCGAAAGGCTTTGGAGGAGGAGATATCCAGCCAAGCAAGTCGCGACAGCATCGAAGAAGTCAATCTGCGGTTAAAGGAAGCCTTTGCAGAATTGAGGAAGGTTCACCAGCTGTACGAAGGATTGATAGAAGATGAGGACATCGAGGAAACACAAGGGTACGCAGATCGTCTTGAAGAAGAGGAATCTCTAATACGTAGAAAGGTGCAACAGTACCTCCACGAGGCCTGCTCATCGGTCGCCGCTTCCCGTCGGGGCCCCAGCCGCGCAATGTCGCGCACTTCAGCGGGGACAGCCGTCTCAGTTCGGTCCAGGGAACCCGCGGTGGAGTTGGATGATGCGGAAAGCAAATTGCGCGACGTCAGATCGCAGCTCGAAGAAGGTCGTCGCAACCAGTTGGATCGTTTGCAGAACGAAAGGGCCAGACGGCAGACCGAGGAGCGTCAACAATGGGAACTGGAGGAGCGCGACCGTGCGTTGCAGCTTAAGGTGGCCCAAGATGCTCGGGAATGGGCGGCCCGAAAGGTGCGTCTTTACCACGCCGCTGAAGACGAGCTGAACTGGGATCGCCGCGACGACTTTCAGGTATCTTCTGATGCTATGGCAGAGAGAATCAGGTCAGCTGACGGAGGTACCGGCAGGAACGCTGAAGTACCGACAGAGGGCTGCGACATCCCGGTTCAGCCAAGCGCACAGAGCATCGGGCTAGATCGGCATGCTGATGGTACACCACATGTGACAGGTGCGTTCGTCCGCGAAGAACCCAACGACGTGCAATCGTTGGCCGACGACGGGGCAAGGAACGCCACTAAGCACGACAGAGATGTGCCGCTCAAGGGTGATACGACCTTGAACCCAAGCACCTGGAAATCAGACAGAAGCGATCGTCAGGAGTCGCGCTCTTCGGGGTCGTCAGCATTCGCCAAGAGCATTCCGCGCCTCAGCTTGCCCCGGTTTGCAGGGGACCCGGGGGAGTGGCCTCGCTGGATAGGCCTGTTTAGGGCGCTGGTTCACGACCAGGCGTCGCTTTCAGATACCGAGCGGATGACGCATCTTCAGCAGGCAGTGGAGGCAGCCGCCCATCAAGCCATCGAGGGATTCCTATTCGACGGTAGAATGTACCAGCAGGCTTTGGCGACGCTGTACGAGCGCTTCGGTCGAGAAGATGACGTCAGCCAGGCGTACCTAAACTCCATGTTCTCAGCCCCGGCACCATCCATCGGCAATCTGGCGTCCATGGAGAGGTTCAGCTCAGCCATCAGTAACGCCGTCATGACGCTGCGCACCCTTGGGTATCAAGGCGACTTGGTGGCGAGTGGGAACCTCCGCCGAGTCGCCTCCAAGCTGCCGGCGGAGCTGATCTTCCAGTGGGGCCGGGAAGTAGACAAGGGTCAACCAAGCCGGCCCAGTCTGGAGACCTTCAGTGAGTGGCTGAAGACTGAGGTTAGAATTCTGAGACACGCCGCCTCCCAAAGCCGCGACTCAGACAGAAAGAAGATGACCACATACTCAAGAGAAGTCGTCTCCGCGCGCCGAACGACTCTAACCACGTCGGCAACATCTTCCCAGGAGGAAAACCGAAGACAACCGTCATGCATCGTCTGCCAGAACGAGCACAAGGTGCAAGACTGCTCAGAGTTCAAGGCAAAGACCCGTGAAGAGAGGCTGACGGTGGTGAGCTCAAAACGGCTCTGTTGGGGGTGTCTGCGCAAGGGGCATTTCATGAGGGCATGCAGATCTGCCAGGCGTTGCAATTTGAACGGATGCAAGGCGACCCATCACAGACTTCTCCATGTGAACAGAAGTGCCTCAGCCAACAGAGAAGAACACAGAGCCGAATCGGAGTATCAGGTGCGAAAGGGAAGCCCCATCGTCGGTGTGGCTCTGATGGAAGCCACAGACACGCTGCTGCAGCTGGTACCAGTGCGGATCCACGGCCCGAAAGGGGATAAAGATGTAGTCGCCATGCTGGACGCAGGAGCTCAGACGTCCCTCTGCTGCCAAGACGTGCTGGAAGAGATTGGGGTTCATGGAAAACGAGACAATCTGCGACTTCAGAACATTGAAGGAAGCGGCTCAAGGCAGTCGTCTCTTCGGGTCCAACTGACAGTCAACGCCCTCGGCGCAGCCACCAAAGAAGGACGCATCGTGGTGCCGGAGGTGTGGTCCGTTCCGAAGCTCAACGTGGTAGCACCCAGTGTGAGCAGTCGACGGATTCACAGCTGGAAACACCTTCAGGATTTGGACCTGCCACAGTACAATGGCGCGCGAGTTGAGCTGCTTCTCGGAGCCAACATCCTGGAAGCCGTGGTGCAACGGGAGGTCAGAGTGGGAGGCCCTGGTCAGCCAGTGGCAGTGAGGACCGACTTTGGTTGGACTCTGACGGGTGCCATATCGACTCTGGTGCCGAGCACGATGCGACAGGTCATGTTTGTGCGTCGTCAGTCATCTGAAGAGGAAGGTATCAAGGAACTGGTTCAGGAATGGAGGACTACAGAAGCATCATTAATGGCTACAGCTACGGTGGCAGCCACAGAGGATACGGCGATTGCCATGGAGGCTACAGCGGCGGCCACGGAGGCTACGTCAGCTACGGAGGTTATGGTGGATACCCGTCCTACGTCGGCTACGGCCATACCCAAGGGTGCGGCGACTATGGAACCCACACCCACGTCGGAGGACACGGCGGGGGCTACGGAGGCTACGACGGAGACTACGGCACCAGACACGTCCAAAGATACGGCTACGACTACCCCTGTGGAGGAGGCTATGACAGCCCTGTGGAAGAAGGGGCCCTGTAGAGGAGACGGCCCTGTGGTGGAGGCGGCCCTGTGGAGGAGGCAGCTCTGTAAAGGATGCAGCCCTGTGGAGGAGGCGGCCCTGTGGAGGAGGAAGCCCCGAGGACAGACCGGGACCGTCAGTAGTCGCCGCAGCGCTTACTCGGTCACGTGACCGGCTCCCGTGCGGCTGGGGTCTCCGGTGGCTTGGTCCGGCCGAGGTGGTGTGGGATGGACGTGGCACTGTGGACTTATAGCCCGCTTAGATTATATGTTAGCTACAGTAGCCGGATGTGTCGCATGAATAGCTGTGTATTCCCGCGGAAAGAGCGGCCTGGTTATGTTGTTAATATCGGAAGACGTGTTCAATATTAAATTACGTTCTTGCGTTATTTTGGTGGCTACGGTGAGAGGTGTTGTAGCGCAGCACGAATCACAGGGCGCGCTTAGGAACGTGTCGCAGCGCGTTGGCATCTTGTTTGTTTGCGTCTGGCCCTGCTGTGCAACACGGTGGGGGAGGATGTTGCCACCGGCGGCTGCTGAGCGGCGCCCGCAAGGTTGCCGGCCGGGCCGCGTAACGGCCGTAGCGTCCGCAGCGGCCGCGTGGCGCCCGGGGCGAGGCCCGGCCTGGGCCAGGGCGGGCGTGCGTGCCTGTGATTGGTCGCTGGTGTCCCGAGCCGCGGGGCACCGGCGAGGTTATGTCGGGCCGGCGCGCTATGCGTCGGGCTCTGCCGCGCGGGGTCTGGCGCGGACCAGACTCACTCTGTCGTCACGGTAGTATTCACTACCGTGTTTGGTTCGGGTAACAATATATCTGAGTGAAGAACTCAAGTGTTGTGCGGTGAGTTGACGGAGGTGACGAGAAGTGACGGACGGATGTGAGATCGGAGCAGCAAACTTTCAAGCGCAAGGTGACTGACTGCACCCCGTCCTTATTTCCTGGGATCTTGTCACTTTCCACCCTCATCCGGGGTGTGTGAGGGAGGCGACCACGGTGTCTCGCCATCGAGACATCGGGGGTTTAACTCGTTTCTCGAGTCTCGCCATCGAGACGCGGGGGGCGGGGCCTCTTTTCATACAAAGGGTGCGACCAGTCGGCTTCGGCTACCCTCGCCATCGAGGCACCGAAGTATCGGTAGATCTGTCGGATCACAGTGCCCTCGCCATCGAGGAGCTGTGATCAGTCAGCGACTGTCGTCTTTCCTCACCATCCTTGCCCTGACCCAGACATCCTACTCCGGCCTTCCCCAGTCAGTCATCAAGCCATATCAGTGTCGCCAGCGCATGTAACCAGAGGACATCGTGGCGACAATACCATATTACTGTACACGCTAATTTGGTAACATCGGTGATGAAACCAGCTATTTCGGTGATGAAAGCAGCGTTTTGGTGTAAATTTAGTTTTTTGTTTCATTTAGTTTCGGTGATATGTTCAGTTATTTCGGTGATCAGATTAGCCACTTCGGTGACTGAAATAATTTATTCCCAAGGCCAATTTTGATCTGGCAGCCTCGTAATAATACTTTCTTCTTCTTTTGGGGACAAGGCAATATAACAAGGTAGGCCATTCCGGCCAAAACAGCGTCTCATGGCCTCTAATTGTCGATGGTCGTAACGCCAATGGTACATGACTTTTGCTAGCCGGCATGATCAGCGTGCAAAAGCCCATTGGGATCCCCCTCTAACACGAAAACAAAAAAGGCTAGCAAGACGCAGAAAACATTGTTCGAAAGCTCTCTGCAAGGCCATTCGAAGTCACTCGATTATTATTTGACTCAGGTCAATATTGAGGTCACCAGAGGTCATCAAAGGTCACATTTTCCATGTGAAGGACTTTGCTCTAGAAACCCCCAAATATCTCAGGAACTATGAGAGCTAGTAACAAGCAGAAAAAAACAATCGAAAGCTCATAAAAATAAAATTCCCGAAGTTGTCCTCAAATTAAAGCTCAGGTCAATAGTAAGGCCCCAGAGGTCACCGAAGGTCACGAAAACATTTTTTTCCGAAGAGTTTTTCTTAAAGGGAAATATTGACCTTTTGATTTTGTTAGCAACAATTTCTTAGGCTACCGCTATGGTTTTAAAATTATTTTATTTAAATTTAAGAATTAAATAAAATTATTCCCAAATTCGAAGTTGTAAGTTTGGGAAAAATACAAAACAAGTACCTTGTGTACTTAATGAAGGTCATTGACAAATTCGCCCTTCCCTACCATTGTTTACATCGATTGCGGCATTTTTGGAGGCTCTGTGACATTTCCGATCAAACTGAGCGCTGCTCGGACACACGCTAGTAGCGCTTTCGTTCTCCATGGCAACCAGGCGTCAGCCAATCAAAAGCCAGAAAGGGAATACGTTCTGGCTTTTCATTGGCTCACGCCTGGTTGCCATGGAGAACGAAAGCGCTATTAGCAACAACTCGCCACAATGGTTAAGTGCGCCGAGAAGCATGACAATGCTTGTAAACAAATCGCCGACGCTAAATAGGTCGCCGTCGATGTGCATCGATGAGCTTCCGATTTAATTGCCAGTTTTGTGTTATTGTTTGTTAGTTTTTTTGGGGAAAAATATTATTTTTCATGATAATATAAAGCATAGTGTTATATACAGCCACAGACAAATTATACAATACTCCTAATGTTGAAAACAAATGAATTTATTTTAAAAAATTGAGGGTCGCAACCACTAACTATGCCGCCGTTGATGTGCATCGATGAGCTTCCGATTTTATTGCCACTTTTTCCAATCGCTGTTAGTTTTAGAAGATCGCCGGGCATATAAACACAACAAGCAGAACGCACAATATATTTTCCACTCCATTACGTAAAAAAACAATACGGGAAAAGCCCGCAGTTTGATGAGGACCAAAAGTACTTGCAAGTACCGGTCGTTTAAAGTGTGGAACGCTTATCAACTTTAACTTGAAATATCTTTCGGTAGGAAAGTTTTCATGCAAAATGTGATGAATTTACAATATATTTTGGTCTCGTCTGGCGATTTCAAGTGCTAACTCCATTTTTGTGGAAAAAGGTCATTATTTCCCTTTAAATAACTTTGTATTGGTTAAACATATATCAGTAATTTTAACACCATCGTGTTTGTCTCGTAAAGGTGCTTTGAAACAACATATTAATGGTAACAAGGTTACGTCAACCTCAAATTTGTCCTCAGGTCAAGGTCATTTGGTGACCCAGGTAGGTCATGTTGCATATGGGGCGACGTATCTCGACGAGACAAACACAGTGGTGTCATTTGCACGTCTCTATCTTTATTCTATCAAGAGTTATTGGCAAAAAGATGCTGGTGACGTGGGATGACTTCAGCCGACCTTGCAGAGGTCACTGAGCAACAATTGCATCTGGGTCATCAATAATGAGCTAAAATAGCACGATTCTGAAATAATTGGCCTGATCCAATGCATATTCTCTGAAAAGGAAGCATGTGTATATTTTCCCAAATAGGCTTAGAATGGGGAGGTCACGAAATTGGCCTGACCTTAGGTCACCGGTACCAAAAAAATATTAATAAACGAATTGTAGTTACTTATGACCTTATTCAATCCTGCAAGTTTCAAATTTATCGGATAAACACTGTGGCTTTGGCACCACCACAAACATTTTTGGAGGTACAGTCACTTGACGTGACCTGGTGACCTGATTTGCGACGACCTGAAGTTAAAACTTTCACACAATTTGGGTTCTTGATCTCCACATAGCCGTAAAAACTTTTGCATCACCAAATTGACCTTCAAACAACCCTAGACGCAGTCGGCGTCAATATTAAAATCGCTCAGCTAGAACTCACTTTAATCTCTATATTGTTTCGTCCCACTGAGGACATAGACATAGATTCTTTTTCTCGGCTTATTACAAATATTAACACCCCATGTCTGATTATGAGCGATTTCAACGCACATAGTCAGGCTTGGGGATGCCGCTTTAATTCCCGTAGATGCCAAATTATGCTGGACCTACTGGGCCGGCATAATTTGGTCTTCCTTAACGATCAATCACCCACACACATACACCACTCAAGAGGCGAGGTGACTTACAGCGCCATTGATCTCGCCTTCGTCACACCACGCATCGCGACACTTTGTACATTTAACGCACAATCTGACCCTCTTTTTAGCGATCATTTCCCAATTCACTTAGAACTATAAGTCCCTTCAGGACAGACAAATTTTTACTCCCTGCCTAGATGGAACCTTCGCAAAGCAGACTGGTCCTCCTTTCAAAAACACATTGACACTAATCACCCCGCAAACTCCCAGACCGACATTAACACATTTTTAAACACTATTCTCGCATCAGCTCACCAACACATTCCACACACACACGCACACACACACAACACCACCCGAGGCAGCGTACTGCCCCGTGGTTGAATGTCCACACAACTTTTCAAATAATTACATTTCAGACATTTAAGAAATACACAACATGAAGCGCAACAGCCAGAGACAAGGTCATTTGAGGCCATTTGGACATCAGTTCAAGCCATGGGCGTAACCACCTTCCGAAAGTAGGTGGGGACGGCAGGGGTGGTAAAAGTGCTTTGAGTGGCTCCGACCAAAAGTGGCACATACAAACATGACCTCAGCACAGCTGGGGTCATTTTTTAACTTCACATGAATACCCTAACACCTGGCTGCATGGTCACATCATCCCTATATTTTAACCAGCGCCGTGCCGGGGGGGGGGGGGGTAGCCACCCCCTCAGGTTTTTCGCGGATAGCAGAAAAACGGCGACGTGCAGCGCCACTATTTTTGGCACAGCTGTTTGTGCATCAATTGTCCACATTATGTAAAAAATCCTCGGGTCATCTTAGGTCAGGTCACCAGACCAGGTCACGTAACCCCCCCTCCCAAAAAAGTGTGGTCGTACCACAGTCACAGTTTTGGGATGATCGGTTTTACACTAACAGGATTTCATAAGGTCACATATATCTACAATTCGTTTATCTTAGATTTGTAATATCAGTGACCTAAGGTCGGTTTAATTTCGTGACCTCCCCATTATAAGTCTAAGGGGAAATATTAAAATGCTTCCCATTCTAAGGAGACGCAAGATAGCAGTATAATTCCTTCTGGATCATGTTATTATAGGACAGTCTTGATGACGTGTTGTAATTTTTGTTCAGTGACCCCTACAGGGTCAGCCGAGGTCATCCAAGGTCACCAACAGTTGTATGTCAATAACTCTCGACATAATTACGATAGAGAAGTGAAACAGACACCAATGTGTTTATCTCGTCGCGGCACGTCATCCCATGTGTAGCATGACCTCCTACTTGGGTCACCACCACTTGACCTTGACGTGAGGTCACATGTGTAAGTTGACCTGGCCTGATCAACACTAATATAAGTCGAAGCGTATTGACGATACAAGCACGATGGAGTTAAAATTATTGCCTTGTCGTTATTAGGTAAAAAGCTATTCGTGATAACTTTTTTTAATAACCTTTTTGACATTTGATGAGGTTTAGAGCCTAAACAGTTGATCTTAGCTCAAATTCCAGGAAACCATGGCGATTGCATTTTTCAAGAGAGTTCATTTATTTTTTTCTGTTTGTTCCTAGCTATCATATTGTCTGTGATATCTGGGGGTTTCTGGAGCGAAGTCCTAAAACTTGCAAATCTGATCTTTGATGACCTCTGGAGAACTCAATATTGACTTGAGTAAAAATTATTTGAATTACCTACGAATGTGCTTGTCAACAGCTTTTTAACGTTTTTTACTGCGTCTTTCTAGACCTTTTAGTTTTTGAGTTAGAGTGTGGGGTCCCAAGACAATCAAATCCGTTGTCCTGACGATGGACCTACTTTGAAAATGCACCAGTACCCCGGCCCCGTCGGCATATTTGCCAAGTGTATACAGCTGGCGGGCGTGTTTGTAAATAGCAACCACTTATGGAGACGTAAGTCAGTGCGCCCAGTCATCGACACCGCCCGCGTCCACGCCGCGACATTGGGCCGGAGCGGGTTCGGCAGGTCAGCATACATGCAATGATCGGGACGGGTTTAGGTGCGCCCCGTCATCGACACCGCCCGCGTCCACGCCGCGACATTGGGCCGGAGCGGGGCCGGCCAGGACCACGGCCGGGGACTGACGGCTGAAATGTCAGCAGGACCGGGCCGGACCGGGGCGGGGCCGGGGCGGGGAGGCAGGTCGGTGCTGCGGCTGCCACTGGCCTCCCACACGGCACCACCACGCTGACGGAGGGGGTTCCCAGCGCCCCATGACGCACCGTCGGCCGGACGCGGTGACCCCACCTCCACCTGACAGTATCAGGCGGTGACCCCACCTCCACCTGGCAGCGCCAGACGGCGACCCCACCTCCACCTGACAGTATCAGGCGGTGACCCCACCTCCACCTGGCAGCACCAGACGGTGACCCTACCTCCGCCTGACAGTATCAGGCGGTGACCCCACCTCCACCTGACAGTATCAGGCGGTGACCCCACCTCCACCTGACAGTATCAGGCGGTGACCCCACCTCCACCTGACAGTATCAGACGGTGACCCCACCTCCACCTGACAGTACCACGCGGTGACCCCACCTCCGCCTGACAGTATCAGGCGGTGCGGTGGGTTTTGTCTTTTTTATCATGCCTCATTGTAACAAGACCTATACTTGAACGCCACCAATGTGCAACTGTTTAGCATGCAACAATGTAGCAAGAAGATGCTACAGGTTTGATTTGCGTTAAACACCTTAACCCTATTTGTAACAGGCTCCTGGCTACCCCTATTTGTAACAGGGGGGGCGGATTCCGCCCCCCCCCCCCCCGGAGATCTCGAGATCTACCCGTCCGATTTTCACAAATTGAAACGGTGTTTGGTTCCCCTCAACACGATCTACATTTTTAAATAACACAAATATCTAAATTTTGGATAGAGGGGCAACAGGGGGCAATAACTACACATTTTAGTGGTATACTTGATCCAACATAGCTACATACAACATAGCTACAACATGTTTTTCGACCGATTTTAACACAACTAATAGGAATCGATAGAGATTGAATTGGAACTTGATATATGATGGTGACGTTTGAAAATTCAAAAATCATAAGCGTGTGCAGGTCAATTAATATGGGGTGAAGTAAATGCGTAATAATTTTTTTTTTAATAAATAAAATGGTATATGATTGTGATATTATTTTAAAAAAACAGTTATAAATCATATTTTTGCCATAGGCGGTACCAGGTTTTTTCTTAGTTATTTTGTATTGCACCTCATTCAACAAATCATCAACACACATTGACAGGTTCATCACACTAGCGAAACACTGCCATTAACCATTTGCCCTGAACTCGCTTACAATATCACCAACCGTTCACACATGTCACGATGTCCCAGAATCTCGAGTATCACCAATGCTGCAACAATCGACATTGTTCCTGCCCGTGATGAACGGTGACCACCTATCCCGAAATTTGTCGTTTTCTGCGACACTGCGAGCTATCGTTTTTTCCATATCAAAGTTCCTTGTCAACATTGGCAAATATGCTTGAAACAATATCGCAGCATCTTGGTAGTGTTGATTAGCTATAAATTGTTTAGCTAATAAAATAATAAAGTAAATCACTTTTGAATATCTTGGGGAGCCAAAGAGTATCTCATGACATGTGAGTTCTACGCGGTCCCCAACTGTTAATTTTGTGTTCAATGCGATCTCTAGCTTTCGCCAAAACACTTTCACTTGTTCGCAGTAGAAGAAGTAATGTTCAATGGTCTCAACTTCACCACAATTATCGCAAAATGGATCATTTAGAACACTACGAACACATAGGAATCTTCTAGTTGGAAAATATATATGGATTATTTTATACTGCAGGCTTTGAAGCTTGGCCGATGATGTTACTTTAATTGATCTCTCATAAACTTTACTCCAATCACCACCGAGATCAACACCTTCTGATTCCCATCGTGTCTGCGCAGTCGGAATCGAGCACGGGACTAACAAGTCATAAAAGAAACTTGGTTTTAGCATCGTGATTAACAGCTCTTTGCCTTTTATATCGATACGTGGCTCTTGAACCCGTTCTGCCGCCGCCAAACGCTCAGTACCTATTAGCATCCTTTTCCACTTGCCTGGTATCGCCCTACTCCAGCCGATGTATAGCAATGGATTTATGCGTATACCTACATTCTGTTCCACAAAATCCTAATATGTCAAAATATTGCCCTCGTTATCTGTAAAATCGTCAATTAATGCTACCTTCTCCTCAATATCCTCTTCGCATGACAGGGATCTCCCTTGCACGTGTACTGAGATATTATGCCACATTGGTTGTTGCCTAATTGCCCGGCCACTCTCAGGCTCTTTTATTATGTCTAATGTCTTAAACCACGTCATCATTTCCTTATAGAACTGTGGACAAGTCCTATGCATGACCCACTGCTCATCCAATTTTATTTTGACCAAATTAACAATACGAATCCGCATCCGTTTTTGAAGTACTTTAACGAACGAAGTATCCTGTAAACGTATCAATCTTCCTATCCATGCGATCCTATTTGCGCGGTGTATGGTAATCACATCAGGTAACTTTAAACCACCCTTCTCTACTGCCATTATGATGGTACGCTTAGCTACCTTTGGCGGACGTCCACGCCACACAAATTTCATGATGTGGCTTTGAATGGTCGCCAGCAACTTTTCCTATATGCGATCTGCTGCCATTAAATAAACGAGTTGTGATACCAGGAGAGCTTTCGCTACCGTTATCTTCCCCTTTATAGTTAAATCACGTTGCTGCCGTAGTTCCAGAGTCTTTTTTATTTTAGTTCCCACCACCTCCATATTGAACTGCTCACAATTTTCAATTGCACTGAACCATACCCCAAGAATCTGTATTTTGTTAACAGGCTCGCGACTGCAAACGAGCTGCAAACATCGCTTTTCCGTGCCGAGCCACGTAAAATCACACTTGTCTAAGTTAAGCTGCAGTCCCGACATATCCCCGAATTCTTGCCCTATGTCTATGGCTTGTTCGGCTGACGAGCTGTCTTTGACAAACAAAGTTGTGTCGTCACAATATTGCGATACCTTAAACGTGATACCTGAAACCTCAATACCTCGCACCGCTGCTGTTTCTCTGATTTTGATAGCCAAAATTTCCACAACTAGCGCGAACAACGACGCAGAGACTGGACACCCCTGCTGAAGGCCCCGTGACGGCTTAAACCATTTAGACGTGTACCCATTGTAAATTATGGTCAACTCTGTGCTGTTATGCAGCAGCTGGACCCAGCTTATAAACTTATCGCCAAAATTACATTCTCTAAGAACGTCATACACGAACTCATGTTCTACAGAATTGAACGCGTTTTTAAAATCAATTGCCATAAGAATTCCCTCAAGCTCATCTGCGTTGCAATAGTGTATTACGTCGGCTATAGTTCTCAGATTAGTTCCAATATATCTGCCCCTAATCGATCCCGTCTGATCTATATCAACCAGTAAATGTATAACCGACATCAATCTATTTGCAATAACTTTCGCTACTATCTTATAAATAATGTTTAGCAACATATTGCACGCTTGTTCCTTATGAGCTTCTGGTCACCTTTTTGGGGTAAAATTGTGAGAACACCCCTGCGTTGAGTTACGAAAAAAGTGCCCCTTTGCCTAGCCTGATTTACATAATCAACAACCATGCTCCCTAATTCACTCCAAAAGAAAAGAAAAAACTCTTTAGTAAATCCCGATACCGAGGCAGCCTTATTATTCATCATTTCTTTGAGAGCCTTCTCACATTCTTGACTGGATATCGTCCCCTCGCACCGTTCCTGATCAAATTGAGGTAAACGCGGGCAGGCCCCTGATTGCAAAAAATTAGCCACCTGCGCCCGTATCCGAGTTCCATAAACTTGAGAAGCAAACATTTCTTCGTAATGTTTGCGACAGTACTCGAGAATGTGTTTGTTACCAGTAATATATTCCCCGTCCGGCCGCTGTAGAACATGCATATATTTTTCTTTCTTCCTACTTGCGTTCATTCTAAGAAAATATCTTGTGGGCTTTTCGCCGTGCTCGAGCCATCGCGCCCCGGAACGTAGAATGGCTATCCTACCCCGCTTTTCTTCCTCCTGGTCAAGCCTCTTTTTCAATATAATATATTCCTACATGTTTTCCTCAGTCGGATTCCGCCCCACCTCCTGCTCCCGTCTGTCTAGCATATCGATAAATATCTGCTCGTTTTCTTATCTCTGCCGCGCTCTATGTCTAACTCTGCACTCGTATTTCACTAGTAAGCATCTCATTTTTTAAGCCGAGATCATTAACATCCTGATACATGCCTTGACAGTTTTTAGCTTTCGCCATCTCAATCCGTGCCCTATCCACGAATTCTGAGTCCTCTAATAGCGTGTTATCAAATCGGAATAATCCTCTACCTTTATCACTACCATGTACTATCAGTTCAAGATTGACAAGACTATGATCACTATGAATACCTGGCTTTATCTCAATTCGCTTTAACACATTGCTAAGCACTAAATTTTGGCTTGCTAGCACGTAATCGATTCTTGACTGCTGAGATGGGTTGAATCTACGCCACGTATACTGACGCTTAGCTTTATAACGATCTCGCCAAACATCGACCAAGTTCAACTCCCTTGATAACGCCAGCAGTTCCTTGGCCGCTTGGGTTAATCGAAACCTATTTTGAGCGTCTAAATTAGACAAATGCATATTTAAGTCACCGCACAATAGTAAATTCGGTTCACCGTCCATCAACACATCAAGTTCTTGTTTTACCTTACTTAAGAATTCTACCTGCTGCTGTCCATGACTCTGAGTTGGAGCGTACACTACACACAGTAATAGCTTAAACAACCTATAATTAAATTATAAGATCATTAACCTGCCGGTATCATATGTATACAATGTTTTCACATCACACACACTAAGCAATGCCCTAGGCAAGAGAACGGCGACACCGCATTCACTTGTACTTGGACCGGGAGACAGTATAATAGGCGCACCCCACTCTGCCTGCCAAAACACACTATCCCGCGGAGCTGAGTGCGTCTCTTGTAACACGACAATATGTGTTGGATAATAATGATGCAAAAACCTAAAGATTGTTCTTCTTTTGATCATATTTCTGAGACCCCTTGCAATAAAGGTAATGATCTTTACATCAGGCATCACTCAGCGATCTACAAACAAACATAAGACTACACAAATAACATATTTCATCCGTATAAGGTTTTACCTAAACCTACCAATGCATCAATAGTCGAGTTCATATGTGTCCATTTTAGCACAGTGTCTGGTAGCGACTGCTCGAGAGGTATGCCGTCTAGCATTTCGCCATGCAATGACGTCACATGACCTATCGCGGCTACCGGCGCTGAACTCCGGTATACTACGGCACCAGGGTCGGGCAAACCGCTCAACACTCGCCGCGTAACACTCGCTCACACGTCTCTCTATTGTACACGCGAGTCTTTGCCCCGTGCTGCCTCATGCGTACATAAATGATACCATATTTCGTGTATACACTGTGGATGCGACCACGCCTTTTCTCCTCTCGGAGCTTAAGGTAGGCCGCAAACGCACCTGTCGTCAGCTTCTCATTGACGTACAGCTGATCGCTGCGGTCCCGCGTCTGTCCGTTCTCGTTCTTCATCAGAGTCATCCTATTGTCATAGACCTTATCGCGAACACTCGCTTGACCACATCGTGTGAACTGGCAGACGATCTTCTTCCCCTTATCTACCCGATAGCACTGCACTATGTCGTCCTCCTTCACCTCCGTCTCTGGCATGAACTTGTGGAGCATTGTCCTTGTCGTTGCCGCCACATCCTCCTTCCATGGCTCTTCCCTCGGCGCCGCAGGAACTCCAGGTCCGTCGAAGGTTAGGTACGAGCAGTTGCTCTCCCTCCGCATCTCCTCCATATCTCCCTCCAGCGCCCATATGCGACTGTCTCTCTTGCAACTGCGTCGTACAGACAATTGATCGTTTCGGCCTGGTCGTTCACGTGCCTCTCGAGGTCGCCAACTCTCTGCTGCATAATGAGCAGCTCCTCTTTCAGGCTGTCCGTGGTCTTCTTAAATTGTGCTGTTAGCAGCGACGTCTGTTTTTGCAGCTCCTGCTGCAGCATGCGCTGGAACGCGGCCATCTGCTCGTCAGCGCAAGGCTCATCGACTTCTGACACAGATGATCCACCACTGACGCTTACCAAACGCTGCCTCTTTGTTGGGCTGCCGTCGCGGTTCAGGTTGTCGATCATACTGCGTACATCGACTTGCCCAAGCCCATGCCGGCCGACCGCGCCGCTGACCCCGGCCGCGCTCCCCGCTCCAGGCGCGGGGCGAGCGCCGGCCGGCCGGACAGCCGGAGCCCGTCCGCGTCCAGGCGCAGGGCTGGGCAGACCAGGCGACACTACCCCATCGCTGCGACCACGCTTACGCGTCTGCTTCGGCGGCATGCTCTTCAGCGTTAGTGTCCTGCAATTACCGCCACGTACACGCCGCTGGTCTTTGTCATCCAGCACTTAAATCATCCTGAATCAGCCGGTGTGGACCGCTGATACGTTTGGGCCCGAACGTGTATCCCGGAAAAAAACACGCAGCCAGCCGCCGGCTTAGAACTCAGGTCTCTCAGGTGACGGACCAGCGCCAGCTACACCACACCACATAGGACCTGGAACTGTTTGCCAGATTGTCACGTCCGATGCGGAGCTGGTCATTTAAACCTTCCGGGGAGCCGACTCCGTCATGGCCGCCGACACATCCTTCAAACGCAACACCGGCGCTAATAAACCTAAGCCGGGAGCGTACAATCCTGTTTGTCACTCAGTTTCTCCTAGCCAGCATAAGGCCTGTGCTTTGTGCCGTCTTTGAAAGTAGTCACGACACCTACGGTGACTTAAGCCCGTGTCTTACCCCGAAAAAAGCACAGAGCACCTCAGCACACGCCTGCCACCCTCGGTGGTGGCGCCACCTATATGAAAGGGGGAATATATCGTAAAATAAGCCAGTAAAAAAGCATGACTAACGTCGGGTCCGGCCGCTTATATACGAAAGGGGGAATCTATCGTATATAAGCGGCCGGACCCGACGTTAGTCATGCTTTTTACAGGCTTATTTTCTTGTAGATACGGACTGGATGTGCCTGGAAATTTGTATACAATTACCCACTCTCCCCGAAAACGTTACTGGTCGTCACGAAACGTTCAAAATAGAAGCAAATCAGACTGTCAACGCATGCATTGTGAAGGAATGATAAATATCCAGTGGCTGTGGAGCCGAGAAGGGAGTTCTGGGAATGACATTTTCCTTAGAAGATAATATATAGGAATATGATTGTTAAAACAAGGGAAAATGCAGCATTGCCATGATAACTTAGTACGTTTGGCAACTTTGTAATACTATTACATCATTTGGTTATTGGCCCACAATATCTAGAACAACACGTGCGTCTGATAACAAATTGTCACTATTGGATAATATATTTTGCAACAACCTTGAGTTTGTGTGTAAATCGGGGATCATTTATGGAGATTCTTCTGAACATTTCCCAAAAATCGAGGGGGGGGGGGGGCACCCCCCCCCCCCCTACCCTGGCGAGGGTTAAGTAATGCTGCCTTGTATCGTTAAATAAATGTCACAATGTATGTCTCAACTCAAAACGAATTTTGCTTGTCGCTCAAAATCTTTTTAGATTCCATTTTGCTATAATCCGTCTTCCCATATGATTTGTAGTGTGTAAGCACAAAATCATAAATGTAGCACCTGCCTTTATAAATCAAGGGATAAAAACCTCAAGGTATACTTTCCTCTGGCCCACCCTGTAACAGGGTGGCGAGAGGAGGGTCCGTCACTCGGATAGCGATGACTGTCATCCGACCGTCATCCGACCGTCATCCGACCGTCACCCGACCGTCATCCGACCGTCACCCGACCGTCATCCGACCGTCACCCGACCGTCACCCGTCCGTCCCCCGACCGTCATCCGACCGTCACCCGACCGTCACCCGTCCGTCACCCGACCGTCACCCGACCGTCACCCGTCCGTCACCCGTCCGTCACCCGTCCGTCACCCGTCCGTCACCCGTCCGTCACCCGTCCGTCAAGCCGCACCAGTTCAGAGCCGTTAAAGAGGCTGACGGCTCGCCGTGCGGCCATTTGCGCTGTTCGGCGGCAGCAGCGTGACACGGGACCATGGCTTCGGCGGTGACGTGGCTGGCGCTCCTGGCGCTGATGGTGGTGCCCTCGGCTGCCAGTTTCGCCCGAAGGTGAGTTGGCATTTGGCAGCCCAAATACAAATGTCCGATGCATTTGTTTGGTGTGCGTTATTAATTAGTTATGCGACTGCTGAATTGTTTATTCGTACGTGTTATTTTGATCTACCAGTAGCGTAAGGTGGGAAATTAGGACCGACTTCTGGAATACTTTAGATCACCACACTTCCGGTCTAATCAAGAGCTGCGATCCAACCAAATCATGCTAGCTACGATACGATACTCGGCACAAACGACGGCCGCACACATAGTTTAACGGAGTTCAGGGGTAGGGCTATGAGTTGTGAGAAAAATAAAAAGTTATTTTGCATTGCACCGATCTAAAATCAGAATTGAACACACCGTTAGTTTTGAGAGAATTATGATTATTGCTTTGATCATCTTTGGTTTTGGTAGTAAGAAGAAATTAGGTACTCTAACTGCACCAAGTGCCAATGCGGTGACAAATATAACGTCGCAGACAGGACACGTTTATGTTTCCCGAATTACCGGAACGGGGTAATTTAGACCAATGGTCTTCTTCTTTATCAGTTATCACCCGATCAGTGAATGCATCTTTTTGGCGCATTTTTATCTTCCTTTGTCCAAAAAAGACCATGCAATACGTAAGATATTTGGTTGAAGATTACGCGTTGTTGACTGATGACCAAAATGCTCAGAGAAGTTTATGTTCTTATGTTAATCCTATGGCCAAAATTACGTTAACCTGCGGGGAGGGCAGATTCTGGCCCCCTGCCCCCCCCCCCGAGATCTCGAGAACCGCTCGGTTGATTTCGATGGGGAAAATCAATTCGATTCGTCATCACAAATTTATTTTAGGGTCCTGAAATATATTTTGGTTCAAAAATGGTGGGCTAGGGGGGAAAAAACGAAAAATTTGGGTGTTTTTTAAAGGTAATTGCGGCCATGTGGTTCGACCGATTTCCATACCCCAAACGTTATTGAGCTTAAAATGGACTGGTTTTCAATATATCAAAAGATAAATACCAAAACATAAAATAATAGGCGTATTCAGGGGATGTCAACTGGGGGGGGGGATTATCTGATAACAAATTTGTGCTCTTCGTGATTGTTTGGGACGACATGAACGTCACATGTGGGCATTACTTGCTGTAATGTGTTAATTTTAATATATTGTGCATAGTCGGATCCAGGAAAACAACGTGGGTGGCACCATGCGAGTAACACTTTTTATCATATTACTAATTTGAAGTTGAACCTAATTTGAGGGAGGGTTTTGCCTCCAAATTTTGTGTGCCTGAGAGCGCCTCTGCCAAAAAAAACTTGTACAATTCTAGTATGTATGATACATATTGCATTGCAAATGTTTCTAACGCATTTATTGCACCGCAAACTAAAAACTAAGTATGTGCCGCACAACCGCATTCGTAACAACCTCCCCAAAACAAGAGCCTGGCACCGCCTCTGCTGGACCGATTTTTTATCTAAAAAACGTTGGCACAACACGCGCCATTCAAAGTTAGGAAAAGTCACAAAGTTTCAAAACGCTAAGTTTAACGGTTTAGAAGCGGCAAGTGAAAGACTACCGGGGGGGGGGCAGAATCTGCCCCCCCCCCCCCCCCCCTCCACAGGGAATATGATTAAAGGGACATGAGTCACTCCCACCTTAGCATTAGTTTGAGTTGAGATAGCCGAGTTAGTGGCTATGTAGTGACGTTTAGGAAGGTATTGCGTTTAAAACAAACACAGTTATCTGGTCTTAGATAAATTCAAATTTGATTTGTAAATTTGAGCCTTAGTAAGGCCCACCCTTATTTGGTAGTTTGGTTTCGATGACGTCATCTTTCGTCACCGCCGTGTGTATTTGTTTAGAGATAAACCTTAAGGGTCTGTTGTGTTTTGATTTTCTATGATCAAGCTACAATGATGGATCCAGGGGGCAACCAGGCCATGGCCCCCACAAAAGCCTGGAAGGGGGGGCACATGTCTTTTGCCCCCCCCCCCCCACAAAAAACGTTAACAATTTATTGTAAAAATTGACTTTGCAGCAGTCAAAATCAAGCTATCACAGTTAAAAAACTTGAAAATTTTGGATAACACGGCTCTTACCATCAAATCTGGGCTTAAAATAGCTCAACTGGAAGAGAAAATAGCGGCCAGCAAGCTGCCAGTCGGCACTGAAGCTCGAACAAACGTTTTTTTACATGTAGGAAGGACACTTCATACGGTATCAATTTGGAATCCAATCTACACTCTACGTCCGCGCAAATGGTTGTCAAAAATGACGCGTTGCTTTCGTGCAAATAACTTGTCGGGACGCATGACAGCGGTGTGTACAAAATTCACGTGTGATTCTCACGAAGGTCCCAATGCAGTTGCTGGCACTAGGCCCAAATAATACATTTTTTGACGCATCAATATTTTGATCCAGCCCAATATAAATGGTATTGGGAAAATGATCGATTTACAAACGGCAATTATGAAGCACTGGATAACAGTGATGGGACGAGTGGCACATGCATCTGTGCATTGTGGCTCATAATACAGTTTCAGCGACCATAGATGTTCAATCAATCTCTTGGAAATTGATGCAATATTGCTTTATAAGTGCATCAATTTTGTAATCCCTTGACTCACCTGAATACATTTTTTCACTCAAATTAAAATCACTGTATCAACATATTGATGCAGTAACAGCATGGGTGAATAATTTTGTTTAAAAAAATACTTTTTCATAATAATTTAATGTAATTACATTACACAATTAGTTGTATTTACTTACAAAATATCAACTTGAAAATTTTAAAAGGTTATCCTAAGAAAATGACAAACATTTTTGATGTAATTTGTCGCCACGTATTTGATGTAATTTGTACTTACGTAAACAGTTTGAGTTGTGACGAAGGTGGATGGAGTAAACAGTAGTTGTGCAACAGATGGTGTGCTTATTTTTGGAGACTGACCATTTTCCATGGGGACTAAGTGTTTTTAGTGAAATGTTGTTAATAATTGTGTCAATGTTTGTTATCCTTAAGTGCAGTGCCTATGACAAACTCCGCCCACTTTGCATACAAAATTGACACGTCAACCAATTTATTTTTTTGGGACATAGTGTCAGCAACCATGGGTGTTGTTTTCTACAGGCCTGGTAGGGCCAGGGCCATACCAATGTCCCATTTTAACATTAGGCCCATGGCGTTGCATGGTAAGAATGACCTTAAAATCCATAAAGTTAGCATTGGGGCCCTACCAATCATTTTCAGGACACGACGCTCCTGCCAGCAGCTGAATGGCAATTGCGCATTAAAAAAAAACTATAGGTAGGTACCTAGGTTGAGATAGGTACTTCTAGCTCAAACCTTATCAGAAGTATCGGCCCCTTCCCAGATTTTCTCAATAACCTGAAAACTATGACAGATAACAACGTGAAACTTTGAGTACCTTATGCTGCATCAAGTCTAAGTCTCCATACCAACTGTCAATGAAATTGAGATAGTATTTGGGGAGATAATGACGTTTTAATGACGTCATGTCCTGCCATTTCTTGGTGGAAAAACGATAAATGTTTGGAAAATCGTAGAAAATAGAGTTTTTAAGAAAACTGTAAATAAAAACGCTAAAAGAAGCAAAATTAAATTTTCTTAAAAATTGCTATCTCTGATTGTCAAAATTTTGGGTCTTTGAACCCCCAAAAATAAAAATAAACTGAATTTGACATGTGAATTTCTTAAGTTCGAATACCAAAATAAGGTGACCGGCCCAAATCCGCAGAGAAACAAAAATGGGGGGTATCTTTTCACCACAAATAGTTGGCCCTTCAAGAACTGACTTCTGGATCCGCCAGTGTCATGCTATCCCATATACCAACAGGTTCCTATTTTCCTATCAATATATTTAATAATTATGTTGTGATTTTTGTTTCAATTTGTTTTTTTCTTCTTCGACAGGCTAATTTTCGAAACCCGTGATAATAAATGACTTGTTTGTATTCAAGCCGCAATAAGTGTCTAAAAATATTGTGCCATACCCTTCTGCAGCTTAAAGGTCATCATTTTCATCATCACCCCAATTTTTTAAAAAATATAATTAAGTGACGTTTTTGAGGAAGAAATGTCATAATCGTTTTAACCCTCGCCCTACGGGATATTTTTTCACCTTTCACCTACGGGATATTTTTTCACCTCACGTGGGGGAGGGGGGGGTCCTAAAAAGACCCCCCCCCCCCCCCCCTCCCTGTTAACCCGGCATTGACTGGGGTCTGAGCAGAGCGCCATTGACTGGGTGTGGGGGGGGGGCGTTAAACGCCCCCCTCGTTATCTTCCGAACCAATCATCGCAGCGAGACGCACAAGACGGCATTCGAAAGCTCTCAATGATTCAAATCTAAATCATGCTAAAGAATTGTCAAAGTGATGTCAAATGTCAGGTCATGGTTAGGTGAAAGGTCAAAATCGGCGTATTTGAGTTCATGGGCCATACTTTCCATCCAAAGACTTCGATTGCGACCAGTTTCACCCAAATTGTTGCCAAAGGTATAATACATATCTCGCATGAGCTAAAGTGAGATTGTTGGCCAAGGTTAAGATCAAGGTCAGGTCACAAAAGGTCACTATGCTCAAAATATCTACGAAAGTCATGCAACACATGTTTTATGAGTTATTTACCACATATAATTCGATAGTGATAGTCAATTTACCACCTGACTTCATTTACGTGAAGTAAATGTCAATTTTTGGTAAAATTCAGGTCACCGAAGGTCAAAATTTTAAATTGTTAAATCTAAACAAAAAAGGCATGTTTGTTGCTAGACCAGTTTTGTCTCAGAAACACAGTGGTGGCATTTATTTGTCTATATCTAGTCAATATAAACCAAAAAACTTAATTTCAAAATATGACGTCATGAGTTACCCATACTTTAGATGGCATAAGTCCGTGAAAAATGGAGATATCAGTTTGAAATTTGGCGCGTACTGGCGCGTACTGGCGCGTACTGCGCGATCGACCACGTTCTCGGATCGACGCCATATTTTCAGACGATGGTGCTACCCTACTATCCTACCAGCATGGCAAATTTCGCATATTCCCCCTTCTTCGACAACACGTGTCTCTGCAGGTGATGTTGAATGTCACATGTTGAATGTTTTGGTCGGTGGCCATAGCTGCTGTGACTGCGCTGTGTGGGCGCGACTGTGCCATACCGGCAAAGGTCGCTGCAGTTATGTGGTGCAGGCTGTGTGGGCACGACTGTGCCATACCGGCAAAGGTCGCTGCAGTTATGTGGTACAGGCTGTGTGGGCACGACTGTGCCATACCGGCAAAGGTCGCTGCAGTTATGTGGTGCAGGCTGTGTGGGCACGACTGTGCCATACCGGCAAAGGTCGCTGCAGTTCTGTGACTGCGCTGTGTGGGCGCGACTGTACCATACCGGCAAAGGTCGCTGCAGTTCTGTGGTACAGGCTGTGTGGGCACGACTGTGCCATACCGGCAAAGGTCGCTGCAGTTATGTGGTGCAGGCTGTGTGGGCACGACTGTGCCATACCGGCAAAGGTCGCTGCAGTTCTGTGGCTTCGCTGTGTGGGCGCGACTGTGCCATACCGGCAAAGGTCGCTGCAGTTCTGTGGTACAGGCTGTGTGGGCACGACTGTACCATACCGGCAAAGGTCGCTGCAGTTCTGTGGTGCAGGCTGTGTGGGCACGACTGTGCCATACCGGCAAAGGTCGCTGCAGTTATGTGGTACATGCTGAGTGGGTGGACGGAAGTGACGGACTGTGACGTCTGCAGCGTACTCGACTAGGTTGAACGTCGCAGAGGGGTGCTCAGAGAATAGGACCGTGCACACAACACTTGATACACTACGTCGTGATGACTGCGCCCGTGAACTCGTGCTCCTACTAAATGGTGCTCGGTTTCCCCCACAGAGGGTTCCTGCTCACCACCCCGAAGACATTGATTGTCGGCACCACGGAGCGTTTCTGCATTTCGTTCTTCAGGCTTTACGGACAAATCAGGGTGAACGTCGATTTGCTACCCAAGGAAAACAGCACCAGCGCCCAGAGCGTAGCTAAAGTCTCTAGTAGAATGCACGTCAGGGGTAAGTGTTGGCTGGAGACGTATCGGGCCCCGAAAGAAAAGTTAAGTTCAAATGGTGAACACTCAAAGCGTGCATTGTGATTAGGTTCGTTTCTAACTGAGGACTTTATCTTGTGATGAGGCGACGGTATGTAAGTTCTGTCTCGACGTCAATTCTTTGGGGTGCTTGCATCGAAGCATATTTTTTCGATCCTGCAGGATTAGGTTGTCTGATACAATCTCGATTTGATATCAACATACAGCCATTAATGAGTAAAACTGTGCAGTACTTTTGATAGTATTTGTTGTTGCCACCACTTGTGCAATACTTGTATAGCAGAAGCAAAAGGCTGTTTTTGCTTGAACCAGCGTTGGCAGACTCCCGGATTAACACCGGGTCGTGATATATCTATCACCCATACAATATTTTATCAATACTCAAGTCAATTAAAGTGTTTCGCTCGCATTTTTTTTTTTTAAATCTTGTGTCAGTGTATACATGTAAGTGTATTTTTCAATTGAAGCTGCGGAAAGTGTTCGTGCTGTAGGCTGATCCTACCCACGACTGGGGTAATAACATATCTGACACAGCCTTAACCCTCGCCCTATGGGGGTCCTAAAACGACCCCCCTGAGGTTTTCTTGCATAACTTGTTTTACATGCGGCGCATCTTGCTCAAACTTTTAGTAGCAAAGTATACAAAAATGATACGTAGGTTGTACAAATGTCATTGAAATTGGGTCAAGGTTTTTGGAAATAATTATGTTTTGAAGACGTCATGTTGGCGGAAAAACGATAAATGTTGGAAAAATCGTAGACAACAGTTTTTAATTAAATTGCAAACGCATTTAATTAAAGATATAAAATGTGTTTTTCTTTAAAATTGGAATCTCGGATTTTGGAAAATTTTGGGTTTTTGACCCCCAAAATGATCAAAAACTGATTTTTTTGGGGGGAAAAATCAGCACAAAATCAAAATTTTCAAAGATGTTAAAAAACCGGAATATTTGTGAGAGAACTGAGTATGACAATACTCAAACCAAGTGTCAAAGAAATATCTCTATTTTTGACTGAGTGATGGCTCCCTAAGTGTAAGAAATTCATGACGTCATTTTTTTAATAACTTTTTTGGACTCTTTTTGACCAGATACGAATAAATAATTACCTTTTCTGTATTTCTGAGACCAAACTGGTCTAGGAAAATGTCTTTTTATATACATTTATCAATTTCTCATATTGTGGTTTTCGGACAGAGCAAAATCGCTGTTCTGGACGTAGTCGATCGAGGTCATTCACTTGACCTGGAAGGTCACTCGCTGACTCGAAACCTAAACATTACATACCGTTAGATTACAAACATGACAGGCAACATGTTGGTTCTAACTGCGTTGCTCTATGTTGCTTGGTTTGGAAGTTAACAGGGGGTCATTTTAGGCCCCCCCCCCGTAGTGCGAAGGTGAAAAAAGCTCCCGTAGGGCGAGGGTTAAGTCGCAAGAGGTAACACATGCTGATACATTTACAGGACTGAGCACCAGATGTGTGTCCATGTCGGTGCCCAAGAAAACACGTGCTGGTACACTCTACCTGAGAGTATCCGTTATCAGTCGCGGCTTTGCATCGACCAAGACATCAGTGGTAAGAAGAACATGGACAGCAGTTAGGAAGAGTAGGAGTACTAACACAGACACTGAAAACAGAAGCAGAATGTATACCTTATATTTCTACCAAGTCAACTGTTTGTTGACCGCTATAGGCATCCATTAGGACATAGACATAGACATAGACATTTATTTCACACAGGAAAGGACAATTTCGGCTTTTCACCTTTGCACGTCTTATAAGTAAAAACATAGTAAATAAAATATGAGAATGAATGATGCACACACACTTTCGTTACATACCATATAACATCGCATGACATTCCACGTGGTAGTGATAGCTTATTCTAACCGGGCTCAGTCTTCAGGCAACGATACAGCGCCGTCTTAAATGATTCGAGCTCACGTCTGTTCTGGCTCACACTGTTGAACAGTTTGACGCCACTATACGCAATCTGTCGTCTGCCGGTTTCTGTTCTGATTGCTGGAAGTCGCAGCCGGTTGTTGTGTCGTGTTTGGTGCTCATGTTTGTAGTCGGCGGATGTGATAATCACACATAATGTTTCGGGCAACTCTGACGAAATTGTTTTACTGACCATTTGAGCGCGGTGGTACTGGACCAGTTGAGTAGCCGGAAGCCAGTTCAGACCTTTGAGCACCCCCGAGATGTGGTCAAAATTCTTCTTTCCGCTTATAACTCTAGCACTGAAATTTATGATCTTTTGGATCCTGTGAAGTTCAGTCTTACTGCAAGTGCCGTAGATCGACGCACAGTATCTTACTATGGAGATCACTAGCGCGGTGACTATCGGTTTGATGGATGACTTTGACAGGGAATGTTTCGCGTGCACCAGCGCCATCAGACTACCGCTACATTTTGCCACGACATGATCTACGTGGTCTACAAAGGTGAAATGCCTGTCCATATAAAGGCCAAGGTTTTTTACCACTCGTGATTCCTGGATCGCTGTTCCACAAAAATTGACAGTTATTTTGGGCTGGTTTTTCTGCATTGCTTTCGTTCCAAAAACGATCATTTGCGTCCTACTGGCATTTACTTTGAGACGGTTTTCGTTGAACCAATCTGAGAGCTGACTGAGCGCACGTTCCATTGTCATGATCATGCCAGACACATGTTTCTTTTGCCCTGTTATCAGTAACTGGGTATCATCTGCAAATTGTATGATTTCGACTCCGTCAACATAAAGGCCCATATCATTCGCGTAAATTGTATACAGCAAACAGCTTAATGATCCGCCCTGGTAAACTCCTATACTATTGGGTAGACTGCTGGACATGATCGGCTCGCCTTCGCTCCCGTTTACTTTAACCTGCTGAGAATGTCCAGCTAAATAGTTAGCAAACCATTTCACACTGATTCCGTATAGCGTAAGTTTTTTAGCAGTCTCTGGTGATCAACGGTGTCAAAACATTTTGATAGATCCAACATCACCAATATGCTGATACAGCCTTCGTCCATGCCCCGGTAAATGCGCTCAGTCACAACGGCTAACGCTGTTTCGGTTGAATGAGACTGCCGATAGCCGTGCTGATTAGACGTGAACAAGCAGTTGTCCCTAAAATATTGAACCAGCTGTCGTTGTACTATACGTTCTATAATTTTGTGATGGCCGGTAAAATCGACGCAGGGCGGTAATGAGATGGCGCTGATGCGTTTGCTGTCTTTGGCAACGGTGTAATGACGGCGTGTTTCCATGATTGCGGAACTTCGCCATGACTCAAACTGTTATTAATTATATTCAGCAAGACCGGTCCGACGCCATACAAGAATTTCTGAAACATTTGCACGCTAATCCCTTGTACCCCTGTTGCCGTGGAGGGTTTCATGCTTTGTACGACTGTCGCCAATGCATCGATATCAACGGTCTCAACATCAAATATGCCAGTATGCACTCTGGGTAAACGCACTGGCATGGACTGCGACGGTCCAGGCACACTGCTGGCTGTTGTCTGGCCCACCTGTGAGAAGAATGCATTAAGTGCGTTTGGCGTGACCTGCGGTATATCATGAGCTCCCTTGCTGTCCCCTATGATTGGTTTCAGTATACGCCACATTTTCGTAGGTCCCGCTTTCCTACACTCATTCTCAAAGTAGGCTGCGGTATCTGACCGAATCGCCGCTCGACACTGACGGTTAATTTCGTTGTAGCGCTCTCGTCCGGTGGCCGACGTATCTATGAGCGCTCGGCGGCGACCGGCCAACAGGTCACGCGTGGCCGCCGTTACAGGTGGCGCCCCGGGCAGTGACACACGCATGCGCCGGATCGGCGCTACAGTATCCAAGGCGCTCAGAAACATACGCACGAACACCTCCCACGCCGCCTCCGTACTACCACTACACCAAACCTCGTTCCAATCAGTGCGTGACAAGGTGGTGACATTAAACTCGGTGACATCAATGCGACCTAAACATCTCTTACGCGTAATGACACCCTTTCCAGCACATCTATCACAACCTTGACGTAGCATTATCCTGGTATAATCATGCGGGCCCCCTAAGTGACAACGAGTAACACCCGATCTGACAACTCTGTCGCTCTGACTGGTGGCTATCACATCAAGCAAGGAGGAGGCCGGCCGGTAGGTAGGCTGTTTCACATTCACAGGTACGAGTCCGTTCATACGTAGTGTTTCCAGTAATCTGGCCCCCGGAGTTACGCCATTGACTTTCATTAAGCATGCATTAAAGTCGCCTGCCAGTATAACATGCTTGCGTGGGTGGGCCGCTTTTTTTTGCTAAGGAGACTGAATGTTAGTGAAACTTAGGAGATACTTATTTCTATGACATTGTTTAAATGCATGGCAGCATCATAGCTGTCCAAAGAGATATTCGAGTATCGCTCTAACTGTACTACCTTGCTCGTGGTCCCGCTATTGCCGGGCGATCCCAAATTGCTTACATCGGTAGTTTAACTCGGGACACGATGCAGGCAGCCGGTTCTCGTCACTCGTCAGTCAGCAGTACGAGCTCGGTGACTCCCTGACAGAGCAGCAGAATATCCGCCGGCGCGTCTGCTGAGAGCTGTTGGGTGGGGTTGGCAATGCGCTCCCGTGTACCAGCGTCAGTCGGCTGTCGTTGTGCCGCCAGATCAACGTGCTGCCCTACACGCTCATCACGCTGGTGCAGACGGATAAGTCCAAGTACAAGGCCGGCCAGACGGTGCTGTTCCGCGTGGTGACACTCAAGAGCGACCTCACGGCCCTGGAAGAAGTGGTGAGTGCTGGAGGGCCGCCCGACACGGGAAGGGAGACAGCACGCGACGGAAGCCACTTAACCATGCGTGGGAGGCACAAAGCCAGCTGTTGGTAAGGTATTCTGACAAATTCACCAGCTGATACTGCTGCAAGTATATGGTGTGCAGTTTGCTAAGTGTGTTGATTGACGGGTGTGCTGACTGGAGCGCGGTGTGTTTCGTCTCGTACCTCAGGTGAAGCAGATATACGTCACGACTCCAGCGGGCACCAGGCTGGCCCAGTGGGACAACGGCCAAACGCAGTCGGGCATCATCCAGGAGAAGTTCCAGCTCACACAAGAGCCACCTCTGGTTGGTACTCAAACATAACCTGCCTAGTACCTGGCCAATGTTTAAAGCCCGTGCTTGTTGGGAAACCATGCGAAAGCAAAGTCATCGTTTTCGCCGTCATTTCTCTTCGGTATGAGTGGCCGTTATGGTCGACCTTAGTGTACTAAATTGTTGTCAAAAGTTAAATATGCAACATTGCTTATCTCATCGGCTTTCCACCTCCGCCTATTTATCTTTATAATAGCCGTTTTCACGAAAGATTATTGCGCTGAAAATAAAATAAAAGTTTCTGAGAAGTTTTGGTATAGAAGCCCTAGTTCGACGATCCATTCCTAAACTAAACAACTTTTACATACGATGTTTGGCTTGAAATGTCCATCAAAATTGTGTAATATGTTGGTAAGAATATGATATGTCAAATGTGGTTTGGTGGTAATCAACAAAATAAGCATTCAGCGGTGTCGATTTTCCCAAATGATTGGGGAGGCCGAACAGGGATGGGTCCAGGAGGGCCTATATCAGTGCCCAAGGTCGCCGCCACCTTCTCAAAGCTGGGGGGGGGGGGGGGGGCGGAGGCATGTTGAAGTCTATTCTTTCCATGCAATGCCCATAGGCGTAATGTTAAAATCTGGAAATGTTTTTGTATGGGTTGTGTCCCCCCCCCCATCCCGGGCCTGGGCGTGCCTCCGACGCCCATGGCAGCGCTACGATTTTACCAAAACGACTGAGATCGGCCAAAAATAATACATTTCATGATTGTTAAAGAACATGTAAGGAATAGGTGCAACAAGTTTGTTTTAAATCAGTTCTTAACGCAAAAATAAAGCCACATGAATTTGGCCTTGTGTCGGACGGACTCAAACCAAAGTTTTGGCCGAGTCTCCGACAGACCAAGGGCTTTCAGAATGGCCGAGAATCTCAGAATCTCAAACTGGCACAGGGCCCTCTCGGGCCTGGCAATGGCCCTCTTGGATAAGCCTAGGGAGTTTTCAGGTATTGCAAAGGCCCCCTCACACTCTTTCGCTCAGGCCTCGTAAGGACCCGCCCAGACTAGCATATAGGTAAAGCCTTTCCACACCTGGCAAGGGGCCTCTCAGACCGGCCGATGGCCCTCTCAGGTCGGTCTATGATCCTCTCAAAGAAGCGAATGTTAATTGTTCCTCTCTTACCGACTTAAAGCTCTCAGGCCGGAAAAGCGCCCTTTAAGATCGATTGAGGGTCCCCTCAAAGTAGTAAACGGCCATCTCAGGTCGGCATAGAGCCCTCCCAGGCTTGGCAAAAGTTCTCCGCTTCGGCGTGAATAATTGTTTTCGTTATGCCAGAAGAGCAAAGAAGTTGCTTTGTCGGGGCCAAAGGCCAAACTCACAACATTTATTTTTTAATCATCGGATTTCACTTTTTCGTGCATGAATGGTTGATTTAAAATAAACTTCCCTTCGTAAAAGATGCGTAGATTTGCATTTAAATTAGGAAATGCGCCATTTTGTGGCCGACTTCAGGCGATTTGGGAGGCTAGCCCTACGGGCTTCTTGGATACGCCAGTGGCCAGAAAACATGGGGGGGATGAGAGCACCTTTCGGGGGCCGAACCAAGATTTGGGGTGGGGCGTGTGTCACTACAAAAGTATATAAATCGACACCTTTTAAAGCCGTTTTTAAGGAACACCTATGCCTGTACCTATATATCAAGTAATCTGAGGGCGGGAAGTGTTGGGAGGCCGAGAGCACGTCATTGTGGAAGGGGGGGGGGGGGGGGAGCACCATTGGGGTTGGGGGGAGCTCAACATTGGGGGGGGGGGGGGAGAGGGCAAGTATAAACATCGACACCAGTGGCTCCACCGCAGGGGGACGGGGGGACGTGTCTCCCCCCCCCCCATATTTTAGGATTTTGACATTACGCCTATGGGCGTTGCATGGAAAAAATCGACTTCAGAATGCCTCCCCCCCCCCCCAACTTTCGCCCTTGATCGACACCTATGTAAGCATTGCTAGGTCAGTTGTGATGCCAAAGTCACAAACACAAATCTCCACCGACTGAAACTTGTCAATTATTTGGCGTGTGATGCTATTGGCCGCAATGGACTCGCCCAATTCGGCCCAATTCGGCGGCTGGCCGGCCTGTGCGGCTTGGCTTTGTCCATGTGCGTACGGCTCGCTGGACGGAAGCGGCGGCGAATCGATGCGGGCACATCAGTGTGCATACGCAGATAGACCTGTAATCTATGACGCTGCCAGATTTAGTAACTAGTATGACGGTACGCTAAACTGAACGAATGGACTCTAGACGTATATGTTCTTTAAAAACGGCCAATTTTGTATCATAAACTTGCTATGAGCTGAATACATGTTTCCATATCTACTGAATAGTGATATTATCGCCTAAATTAGTCATTTATATCTTGGAATGTATAATATATTAAGACTTCTATACCAAAACTTCTCAGAAGCTTTTCTTTTCTTTACAGCGTAATAATCGTTCGTAAAAACGGCTAATATTTGGATTAAAAGTGCATTAATTGAACCTGAGCTCAACAAATTTAGCATAATTAGCACATCACAATACCTATTGTTCGTGAGCCGAGCGTCAGCCTCTTTTGCCTGATAGGTTGATCAAGCTTCCATTTATCATGCCACCAAATATCGCGTTTGCTTGCTGCAGTCTGCACTATCTAATTATGCGATAGACAGGAAAGCAACGCGTACCGCAATCATAGTCTTTCTTATGCTGAGCTCTGTTTACAATCATTACCTTATACAATTACCCACACATTCACGGTTCAAATTCTACACCGCTCAGACTTCAGATTGTCAACGTCTGCAGGAGAACCGCCACTATGGGCCAGACACCAGGAAAACCGGACTTAATTAACCCTATTTGTATCAGGCTCCTGGCTACCCCTATTTGTAACAGGGGGGGGGGGCGGATTCCGCCCCCCCCCCCCCGGAGATTTCGAGATCTACCCGTCCGATTTTCAAAAATGAAACGGCGTTTGGTTTCTCTCAACACGATCTAAATTTCTAAATAATCAAAACATTCTAAATTTTGATAGGGGGGGGGGGGGGGGGGGGCAACAGGGGGGCAAAAACCACAAATTTTAGTGGTATTTTTGATCCAACATAGCTTTCATATTTATCGACCAATTTTAACACAATTAATACGAATCGATAGAGATTGAATTGGAAATTGATATATCACAGTGGCGTTTGAAAATTCAAAAATCATAGGCGTGTGCAGGTCACTCAATATGGGGTGAAGTAAATGCGTAATAAAACCATTTTTTTATGTTTTTAAAAAATAAAATAAATGAAATGGTATGTGATTGTGACATTAGACAAAACAGTTAAAAATCATATTGTTTGCCATAGGCGGTACCAGGTTAGTGAAGAGGGGGGTAAAATTGGGAAAAAATATTAACCACAGACAAGTTGCTATCCAGCACTATAAATATGTTACTGATCGTAGATAGTTCCTTTTTGCATGTTGTACTTCATCATAGGCGTATCCAGGATCCAAAATGGGGCGGCTCAATACCTTTTGATAAGTATATTATCCGCTATTATGATACTAACTAGTCAACAGTGACTATTTCACTCACAACTTCAATTAATATTGCTTACCCCCCTTTTACCCTACCTGGACTCGCCTAATATCTTATAATCGTTCGTAGAGTAGCCTGTGGTGCGTGTTTCATCCGAAAACTACAGTATGTTATGTCATTGTACGCCGATGCCTCTTAGTTTCCTTGCAATAATACGACCCCCTTTCTTCCATTCCTGAGCGCGCCTCTGCAAAAAATGACTTTATTCCCTTTCCTGGCCTCATATGTGCATATATAATTGTAAGCTAACCGTCTATTGCGCCGTTATCGCTGGCATATCGTCATCACCAAGCCAGTCACCCCCCTTTGCATGTGCCTGAACACGCCCCTGAAACTCTATATGTAATACATTATGCAAATAATGGAAGCAGAAGCTATCTTTTACATCTTGATAACTATAAATGCCCCTTACATTACTCTATTTGGTTCCCGCCAAGCATTGAATACTTCCTGGAAACCCCCCCCCCCCCTTTTTCAAGCCCCTGAAACCGCCTCTGCCATGAAATTTTAATGATATTTCATTAACATCAACTAATTTTCACTTGTTGCAATCACCGTGAACCGATGTAACTTCTTCATACTTGAGGAAGTTACGAAGAAACCGTGAAGATCGCATTTCCGTATTATCGCCAAATATCGCCTCCGAACCCACCCAAAACTGTACCCTGGAACCGCCTCTGTTCAGGCTAAGAACTAAAAAATTTGAATCCAAATGTGGTATTCAATTCTATGAAAAGTCCAAAAATTTCATTGGCCTGCTCCCAGCCGTTCTGGAGATATCTTCGAAAAACATGAGGGAGGGGGGGGGGGGGCGGAATCCCCCCCCCCTGTTACAAATAGGGTTAAACGGCTTGGGCCAGCTTTGTCAATTTTGGTACTATGGAGTAAATTTATATGCTGAGATCGAATATGACCTCTGTTCTGTGATTTGACAATGTTAAATGGTGATGTCAAGGTTAAGGTCGAGTTACAGAAGGTCACTATTGGCAATAGGTCTACGAAAGTCATGCGACACATGTTTTATGTTGTTTTTTACACGTATAATTCGATAGTAGTAGCCATTATCACAACCTGACCCCGTGTCATGTCCCTTTGGTGAAGTTCAGGTCAAGGTCAGTTCAGATAAGGTAAAAATTTAGAATTGATTAACATAAATAAAAAAGGCATGTCTCTAGACCAGTTTTGTCTTAGACATACAGAGGAGGCATTTATTTGTCAGTATCTGGTCAGTAAAAGCCAAATAACGCAACTTAACACAATGACGTCATGAGTTACTCATACTGAGGGAGCCATAAGTCAGTCAACAATAAAGTCATTGCATCGAAATTTGGTTTTGGCATCGTCCATACTTGGTTCTCCAATATATATATATTCATGTAAAAAAAAGAAGAAAAAAAAGAAGGAAATTTTCCCCAAAAAATAATGATGGAGATGGGGAATCCTGGACCTATAATTGGCTTTGTGACGTCACTGTGACCTGACCTGACCTAAGATTGACATAAAAGATTACCAACATGTGCCCTAGATATTTATGTGAAGGTACCCGAAGTTTCAAGTCGCTATACCTACGTGTTCGCGTGATATTGCAGCTTGATTTATGCGTTCGCGTAGTTTCCTTTCCTGTCGCTAGATGGCGGGCCGAAGTGTAATTGCTTGAAAAAAGAGGGATCATCGTTTTTCAAGCAAAAACGAGCAAATGTTATCAATAGCATATCTAAAAGGAAGCCCTTGCGGATATCGTCAACTGAAAAGGTCCGTGATCTTCCGTGATCTTTTTGTAAAATTGCTCCATAAAGTTAGCTTCCCTCCGCAACATTGATGTGCAGAACATGTCTCGAATCCATTGATCATACCATATTACCAGGCTTATATATTTATATCTGGAGATGTTCAACCAGGCTACATGGACTACCTTCACTAGAAATGTGCTAATTTGATTAATTCGTTACAATTGTAATGCGCAAGTGGCATCGACAAAGACCGAATAAAATCGTCGTTTTTGCGTGCGATTTGCCAGATTACATGAAGCCAAGTTTACGCCCTCGTAGAGCCAATATGCCTCGTCCCACGTTCATTTGAATGTGATATTTGAATTCTACGGACAATTTAGCCTCGAATACCAACTGAACTGACTCCACCAAACGATTTCCATTTTTGATTGAAGTCCGGTGTTCCCTGGTGTCTGGCCCATGGTGGACCGGTTGGCTCGTCCTGGCCTCTGTCTGTGTATTGAGATCATCCGCTGGATGATCCCTTATTATTGTGTACCTCGCAACTATGTCACAACTATGTCCTATGTCACAACTGTCCCCTCTATCACCACCGTCACCACCGTCACCACTGCTACCACCATCACTGCTGTTGGCTCGGCTGTCACCACCGTCACCAATGCTACCACCGTCACCACTGCTGGCTTGGCTGTCACCACCGTCACCACTGCTGGCTCGGCTGTCACCACTGTCGCCACTGTTGGCTCGGCTGTCACCACGGTCACTGCTGTTGGCTCGGCTGCCACCACCGTCACATCTGTTGGCTCGGCTGTCGTGACCACTGTCACCACTGTTGGCTCGACTGCCGGCACTGTGTCTGATGACCTCCGTTGCAGGGTATGTGGACGATCCACGTGAAGCGCGGAGACCGCATCACCAAGCAGACGTTCGAGGTGGCTGAGTTCACCCTGCCGCGATTCGAGGTCATCCTCACCGGGCCAAAGTTCATCGTCAAAAACAGCAACACCGTCACTCTCAAAGTCTGTGCCAAGTAAGTTAGGTGCACACACATTGCAAGTGATGCTGCCATATGTGCCGACAATTCATCTGTCAAGAAAAAAACACCCCTCCGAAAGATAGGGTGCTGATGTTTAGTGGGTGTTTAAAATGATGCTACAATACCGGTGAAACGCCCTTATTGGGTCGGGAAGTGAGCGGACTGATCTTCAGCGAACTTTACTCATGTGAAAGTGCCCTTACCACGCGCCCTGGAGAGGAGGGGGAGGCGAAATCTGCCCACCCCTAAAGTTTTTCGAAGATAGCGGGGAAAACGGGGGCACGCTGCGCCTCAGTTTTTGCATACCTATTCGAAAATTACCTATTCACATTATGTGCAATTCTTGACTTCGAGTCATCTCAGGTCAGGTCACCAGACCTGAGAACAGGTCACGTGCTCACCCCCACCTCCAAAAGTTTGCGGTCGTACCACAGCCACAGGTTTAGGTCGAGTGGTTTCAAACTTGCAGGACGTCATAGGGTCATTGGTACCTATAATTTGTGTATCTCGGATTTTGTATATCGGTGACCTAATGTCGGGTCAATCTCGTGACCTCCCCATTAAAGATGTGCGGCAAGTTAGCGTCGTATTCGTATTAGTTTTCAGCGTCGAGTTCCGACTTGCCCAAAACTTAGCATATGGGTAGATCTCGTCGAGCTATGCACGAATATGCTATTGCTTTTCGATAGCTGGCCTAGTTTGACTTCTAGGGGGTCATCAAAGTGCACGAAACGGTGTACCCTCTAAAAATCTTTATTTATCGACCGATTAAAAAAAAACCACCAAAGCGTGTCTTGTCGTCCAGACAAACCGCACCTCCGATACATGTTGTTTCAAGGTCATAGGTCAACGTCATGGTCACTACGTCACTTTTTAAAATGGTGTACCCTCTAAAATCTTTATTTAAGAACAGATTTGAGAAAAACAAACACCAAAGTGTGTCTCACCGTCCCGACAAACCGCACCTCCGAGTAATTTGGTTTCAAGGCCATAGGTCAAGGTTACTTTAGTTCACTTAGAAAAACGGTGTACCCTCTAAAATCGTTGTTTATCAACTGATTCAAGAAAAAGTATCACCGAAGTGTGTCTCACCGTCCCGACAAACCGCACCTCCGAGGAATTTGGTTTCAAGGTCATAAGTCAACGTCAAGGTCACTTTAAGTCACTTAGAAAAACGGTGTACCCTCTAAAATCTGTATTTATCAACCGATTCGGAAAAACAAACACTTAAGTGTGTCTCACCGTCCCGACAAACCGCACCGAATTGGTTGATAAATACAGATTTTAGAGGGTAGGTACACCGTTTTTCTAAGTGACCTAAGTGACCTTGACGTTGACCTATGACCTTGAAACCAAATTCCTCGGAGGTACGGTTTGTCGGGACGGTGAGACACATTTTTATGTTTTTTTCTTCTTCTCAAATCTGTTGATAAATACAGATTTTAGAGGGTACACCGTTTTTAAAAGTGCTTTATTTAAAGTGACCTTGACTGTTGACCTATGATCTTCAAACAAAATTCCTCGGAGGTGCGGTTTTTTGGGACAGCAAGACACACTTTGGTGTTTCCGGCGACCGGCGGATACAGCTGATGGTCCATCTTGCGTCACTCCCGCCCGGCCGGCCCAACATTCTTATTTCAACTTTTGTTTACATATTGACCCCTTCAAGTCATTCAGTGCGCTGCGCGCGAGTGGCGCTGAACAAGTATAGTGCGCTGTGCGACGAGCTGAATCCCGCGTTGTCTAGACTTGTGCAGTGACGAATCACGCTGAAGTAATGACGGTGGTTGTGAGAAGGCACAGGGGCATATGAACAACGCAAAATCAGGTACGGACATAACTCGCTTTTGACTGGGGTCTCAGCCTAACGCCATTGACGACGGGGGCAGCAATATTCGCCCAATGTCCATCCTGTTTAGTGTGTATCTTCCGAATCAATGATGCGCGGGTGACGCTCAATGCGGCAATCGAAAGGTCTATTTGCATGTTTCACGTCAAATTTTCCGATAAATGTATCGACATCCCATTTTCTGCTTTCGGGTACTGCCCAATATTGAAGTCCGAAGAAAAAGTCCGGCAGAATTGATAGTGCACTAGGGCGTATAATGGCACCAGTTGCGCACATTTTGTACTATGAATTTGAATATCGCAGGACTCAGGACAATCACCATCCCCGGTCTTAATTTCGACGACAACCACGAAATCATTTTTGTTAGCCCTGGAACACCTATAATCATTATCCATTAAATTTTTAACGTTGTAGTGGTAGTCATATTGCGCTACCACAAGTAGTTCGCTCAATATATTGTCAAATATCAGCCGGGGTACCCGGTCAAAGGTCGAAATCGGCGTATTTGAGTTTATGGGTCATACTTTCCATCCAAAGCCTTCGATTGCGACCAGTTTCACCCAAAGTGCTGCTAAAGTTATGATACATATCCCGCATGAGCTAAAGTGAGATTGTTGGCCAAGGTCAAGGTCAAGGTCAGGTCACAAAAGGTCAATATGCTCAAAATATCAATATATAAATTTCAAAGTCATGCAACACATGTTTTATGAGCTATTTTCCACGTATAATTTGATAGAGATAGTCATTTTACCACCTGACTTCATTTACGTGAAGTAAATATGTCAATTTCAGGTCAAGTTTAGGTTACCGAAGGTCAAAATTGTAAATTGTTAAATCTAACCAACAAAGGCATGTTACTAGACCAGTGATGTCGCAGAAATACAGTGATTGCATTTATTTGTCTGTATCTAGTCAATAAAAGCCAAAAAACACAATTTCAAAATATGACGTCATTAATTACCCATACTTTAGATGTCATACGTCAGTCAAAAATGGAGATATCAGTTTGAACTTTGGTATGCGAGTTGCCTATGTAGGGTTCTCTGACATATCTTCCGGTGTTCTTAATATTTTAGAAAAAAATGTATTTTGTGATAATTTCCCCCCCCCCATTTTTTGTTTTTGAGTTTTGGGGGGTAAAAAACTAACATTTGCAAAACTGCGAAATAGCCAGTTTGTAACCGTTGCAATTTGATATCTTTTGGCGTTTTTCGATTGCATTTTGCTTCAAATGTGGCATTTGTACGGCCTGGCAAAATTTAGCTGATTTTGGTGTAAAATTGGTGTTTAGTGACGTCACTAAATTCGCTATAATATGAAAAATTTGACGAAATGTCTTCATTTTTGCACACAAGACGTCAAAATAATTTTAAGAAGGTACCCGAAGTTTCACGTTGATAGCGCTATTAGTTTTTAAACTATTGCGGAAATCCATCAGGGGGAGGGGTGTTAACCCTATTTGTAACAGGGGGGGGGGGGGCGGATTCCGCCCCACCCCCCCCCCCCCCCCCTCAGGTTTTTCGCAGATTTCTCCAAAACGGATGGGAGCAGGCCCATGCAATTTTGGGACTTTTCATAGAATTGAATACCGCATTTGGAGTAAAAAATTTGAGTTCTTAACCTGAACAGAGGCGGTTCCAGGGCACAGTTTTGGGTGGGTTCTGAGGCGACATTTGGCGATAATACGGAAATGCGATCTTCACGGTTTTTTCCTAACTTCCTCAAGTATGAAGGAGTTACAGCGGTTTACGGTGATTGAAACAAGTGCAAATTAGTTGATGTTATTGAAATATCATAAAAATTGCATGGCAGAGGCGGTTTCAGGGGCTTGAAAAGGGGGGGGGGGGTTCCAGGAAGTATTCAATGCTTGGCGGGAAGCCAATAGAGCGATGTAAGGGACATTTATAGCTATAAAGATGTAAAAGATAGCTTCTGCTTCCATTATTTGCATTATTTATTACATATAGAGTTTCAGAGGCGTGCTCAAGCAAATGAAACGGGAGTGACTGACATGGTGATGACGATATGCCAGCGATAACGGCGCAATAGACGTTTAGCTTATAATGACATATGCACATATGAGGCCTGAAAAGGGAATAAAGTCTTTTTTTGCAGAGGCGCGCTCAGGAATGGAAAAAAGGGGGTCATATTATTGCAAGGAAACTAAGAGGCATGGGCGTACAATGACATAACTTACTGCAGTTTTCGGATGAAGCACGCACTACAGGCTACTCTACGAACGATTATAAGATAATAGGCGAGTCCAGGTAGGGTAAAAAGGGGGGTAAGCAATGTTAATTGAGGTTGTAAATGAAATAGTCACTGTTGACTAGTTAGTATCATAATAGCGGATAATATACGTATCAAAATGTCTTGCGCCGCCCTAGTTTGGATCTTGGATACGCCTATGATGAAGTACAACATGCAAAAAGGAACTATCTACGATCAGTAACATATTTATAGTGCTGGGTAGCAACTTGTCTGCGGTTAATATTTTTTTCCAATTTGACCTCCCTTTTTCACTAACCTGGTACCACCTATGGCAAAAAAAAAATGATTTATAACTGTTTTGTGTAATGTCACAATCACATACCATTTCATTTATTTTATTAAAAAAAAACATAAAAAATTGTTTTATTACGCATTTACTTCACCCCCATATTGAGTGACCTGCACACGTCTAAGATTTTTGAATTTTCAAACGTCACCGTTATATATCAATTTCCAATTCAATCTCTATAGTTTCCTATTGGTTGTGTTAAAATCGGTCTATAAACATGAAAGCTATGTTGGATCAAAAATACCACTAAAATTTGTCGTTTTGGCCCCCCTGTTGCCCCCTATCCAAAATTTTGATTTTTTATTCTTTTAAAAATGTAGATCGTGTTGAGGGGAACCAAACGCCATTTTAATTTTGAAAATCGGACGGGTAGATCTCGAGATCTCCGGGGGGGGGGGGTGGAATCCGCCCCCCCCCCCCCCCTGTTACAAATAGGGGTAGCCAGGAGCCTGTTACAAATAGGGTTAAACGCCCCCCGCCCCCTGTCAATGGCGGGTTAACACGGGCGACCGCGCGCCCGGCCGCCTTTTTGGCAACGGCAAGATGGCTGCCGGCATTAGACCAGTCTTCCGGCCAATGCGCGTTCCATGTTATAGAGTTCAGTGGACACACACCCTACAAATCAATATGAACCTCAATATGAACTATAGGGAAGACAAGGTTGTACGTCGTCGCACGCCGCTCCTAAACCTGACACGCATACTTTTATATATGCAAGGCGACATTTTTACGACTTAAACGTTTGTGTGCGCACATTTTCAGGTACATCAACCGATTAGTTGCGACGACATAAGCCTCTGAAAACCATGGTTACGGTCGGGCCGCTCATGCGTAGATTTGTCCCCTAGTTGACGGAAGATCTCGCATCCGCTCGGTAATAATGCGTATCACAATTCACAACTGGTTTCTTCTTTGCTGTTTCAAGAAAATTTAACATCAATTTTCCTCTGTCGCTGTAGTGTTGTCCTAGAGTGCAGTCCCTGTGCATTGGGAATGATGGAGAGAGTGACCACCGTTTCCTTCGTTCTCAGGTACACATTCGGCAAGCCGGTGTCATCGGCTGCTGTGGTCCTGTATGCAGAAAGGTCCGTTCCCAACTACTACTACAGACGTAACAGATTTGGAGCCATTGACCAAAGAGGGGAAGTTCCCTCCAACATAACTCTGAAGGATGAGGTAAGAACCCGAAAATAAAGATCACTACAGCCGCTCCAAAATGTAACTATGAATTTTATGTATTTTAACATGCTTTCTCACAAATAGACTGGGGAAGGATAAGTAAGTAGGCGTTTAAATAATCGTCCAGCAATTTATTTTATTTTGTGATATTCATTTGCTCCATCCGATATTGTATTCATTTGTATTCAAACCTTAATTAAAATATCACTGTTTTATGACCCATGGGAAAAAAATACTGAACTTTTTGCGTTGTGGCATCATTCTTCAGAGACGTGAATATAACTGTTCTGGTGCATCACTGGTATCTCAAATCATACTACATTTTTCGTAATCATATTACCAAATATGGAATACTACCCGGATATACTCTTCGAACGCAATTATCTCCAATATGTAGGTATGCACATTGCACACGTTGCACTTGTAGCGGCGTGCACTTGTGTATTTTGTTCCATGTTGTCGCCCTTACCGGCAGAGCGATTCAGAAGGCTGCGCTGAGTTCGATGTCCTCCTCTCGAAAATCGGCGTCGGCAGCCAATTCGAGAGTCGCAGGATCTATGTTTCTCGGGTAAGTGTTATTTCAGAAGTTATATTTACGGGTAGATGCAGTATCAGATCTTGAGTTTCCCCAATAAGCGTCATGTCAAAATTTAGATTGATTGAAATCTCAGATTCTACATGTGTTATCTCAGAATCTCCAGGCGTAATCCCACAATCTACATGTGTAAGTTCATAATATACAGGAGTAACCTAATAGTCTGTATGCAATTATATCTCCTAGTCTACAAGTATAATCTTAGAATCTCATAATTTCATCTTAGAATCCGATCTCCGAATTCACGTTTCTGTGGTAAGTGTGGTGAGAAAATATGGTATGCTTTAAAGCATGACTAAATAGTCAATAATCGCTTACAGGTTAAGTTCGCTCGACAGTTTAAACAGGTAAAGAGAATACATAGATACCCAACAATATGTATCAGAAAACATAGGCGTAGGATGGGTGTGGGAGGAGGGGCATGGCCCCATCTTTTTAGGCTGGGGGGGGGGGCAGCAATGTTAACTCGCCCCTCCCCCACTTTTGAACAATCTCTCCTCCTTGGATCACTGATATTGGTTCGATATCTATCTATCTATCTAGCTCATCTTATTAATTATAATTTGTCCGTCCTTCCGTGCGTGGTACATGGAAATCAAATAACGTAACGGTCATACACAAATCGGTTAATAACTCGACGACTGTCACAGCTAGGTGCGTGACATTTGGCACGCAGGTCCGGTGGCAGAGGTGCACCATCGTATTAACATTTCAACAAGATCCGACATTCGTGTCGGCCGCTGTGTCGGCGACAACTGTGTCATTGGTTTAACATAGGAAACGGCCAACATCACAAATCGACGAAAACGTCCAAACGCGCGTCGATCCCGGGAACTGATAACTCGGGAACTGATGGTCGCAGCGAAATGCGATAACCACGACCTGATAGCGAGTGCACTGCCTGGCGTGTCACATATCGTTCAGAGCACAGCTTATTTCAAGTCGAAAGTTATGACAACTTACATAACAAAGCGGCATTTTCAGTATTGAAATCGGTACTCGGAAACTGTTGGACATAGAACAATGAGATGTCAACACTTTGCAGGCGAAGGTACCCTCTTTAAATTATATCCGTAACACAAAGCTGTTTGAGTAATATTTAGGCAGGCTGACAGGCGGTGCAATATTTTTGCAATATTTTTTTCTCGACAATGCTATTCTTCCCAACACCGTAAAGGATAGCACGAAGACGAGTTTTCACACAAAAAAAAATATACACTTAGATAGCGCCGTCTTTACTGACCACTATCCACCCAAAATATTTCGCTTCTAGCTAATCTATAACTTATGATGAAGACAAACGTGATAAATTCCTGACGCTAAGACGCGGACTCGCCGGGACTCGCCAGGCGACGGCGGAGGCCGGGATTAGTTTGCCGTCCGCCGTCAGAGGCGCTACTTGACGGCCAGTGACCTTGGCCGGCGAGCGTGTGAGTTTCCCACGGCCGACAGCGGGCACCTTTCATAACATATAAATCGGACCGGGAAATGGGCAGCCAATGAATTGGCTAGCAGTATATACTAGCTGGCTATATACAGAAATGCGTCCTATGCTATCCAACTAAAATATTCCGCCACCGGCTAATAGTTAAGTTATGAGGAATACAAACATAAAATATTGATTAACACTTTAACAATGGACGCTCAGCAGTACGCGTCGGGGATGGAGTGAGTAGCGTCGCTGATTACTAAGTGAGTGAAGTGGGTTCGATTCCGGCAGGCGCCCGGACTTTTTCTAAAACGGGATATCAAATATTAAAATATAAATTAGCTGGCTATAAAAAGAAATGTGTATTATTAAAATAATACCTAAATGGGACTGGTTAATGGGCATTGAACTATCGGCTGGGTATATAAATTAGCTGGCTATTTAAATAAATAATATATAAATAAATGGCTAATGAACCAGTTAATGTATACAACCAGTAAGACCAGTTAATGGGCATCGAACGTATTGGCTGGCTATATAAATTAGCTGGCTATATAAATAAATGGCTATATAAATTTCAGGCCTTCTAGTCTATACTATTAATTATAACATGTCCGTGCGTCCATCCGTGCGTCCGAGTCCCAGCAACAAATGGGCTAATGACTTGACGCCGGTTTCAGTTAGGTACGCGAAATTTGGCACGCAAGTCCGGTGGTAGGTTTGCACGAGCGTATTACAATTTGGCGGCGATCGGACAACGGGGTCAGTCGCAGCATGCGCAAAAGTGGTCCGGGTCAGGCCTAAGGAGGTCTGCGGCTGAGCAGCACGTGCACTCCGCTCAGAATGTTGGCTTAAACACTGAGCGCTTCAAGTGAGAAACTCTGGCGCCGAACGTTCTAAAAATGCGTTTGACGCCCAGCGGCATGTGCACTGTGACTTTGACTATCGGCAAATTTGATATATATTCCTGTATCTCACAGGCACACGACAACTATAGGAAAGGTTAACGGTTCGATCCCGCTCGGTGCCGTATTTTTTTACTTTCGCGCTTCCCACCAGTTTTTGCAACCGAAGGAACCAGAGTCGGGGCACGGGCAGCGATCGCATTGGCTGGCTCTATAATTAGATGTCTTCTAGGGAATGCTTTAAAGTTGAAAATAATGATGAATTCACAACCCCGCAATACCATAACCCATAAGTTTAATAACCGGGGGGCTGGGGGGGGGGGGGGGGGGCAATGCCCCACTGTTTAGGCTCGTGATCCAACAATATTAACTGTTCCCTACATTTGAGCGAATTAAAATTCTGTAATCACTTATATTGGTTCGATATGGAATGCCTTAAAGATGGCAGAAAAAGGATTAATTCGCTACTTCACAATCATAGGCGTAGGAACGGGGGCTGGGGGTCATGGGCTCCCATTTTGAGGAGGGGGGGGGGGGGTGGCAACAAGGACAACTGACCCTTACTTTTGAGCGATTTCACCCTCTTCAATCACTGATATTGGTTCGAGATGAATGTCTTAAAGCTGGGATATTAATTATTGATTCACAGACTCACAATCATAGGCCCAGGAAAGGGGGGTGGGGTGGAGCATGTGCCCCGCTTTTAAGCTAGTGGGGCCAACAATGATAACTGGCACCCTCACATTTGTGCGATTCCCCCCTTTTCGATCAGTGATATTTGTTCGAGATGAATGCCTTAACACGCACACCGCAGGGGGGGGGGGGGGGATCTGCCCACCACTCTTGTTTTTGTTGTTGTTGTTGTGAAAGACCGGTCCGGTCGATATGCATAATTTGTCTGATTGTACCGGTCGATATGCATAATTTGTGTTGTAGGTACAATGTACATTGTACATACCTGCTAAACAAAAAAAAAACGGAGCTTAGTCTGAGGTAAGAAAATAATTTTAAAAAACAGCCGAACACTATTTACGATATAGGCCATCTAAGTAAAAGAAACTACAACATGTCTCCAACACGACTGCAATTCAAAGTTAACATTTAAATAACATGAGGTCAAGTGCAACTTCTATCATCCCTATTTTATGATTACTTTCCAACAAATCATTTAAGCCCATTTTGGGGGTATATATATATATATATATATATATATATATATATATATATATATATATATATATATATATATATATATATATATATATATATATATATATATATATATATATATATATATATATATATATATATATATATATATATATATATATATATATATATATATATATATATATATATATATATATATATATATATATATATATATATATATATATATATATATATATATATATATATATATATATATATATATATATATATATATATATATATATATATATATATATATATATATATATATATATATATATATATATATATATATATATATATATATATATATATATATATATATATATATATATATATGCAATCACTGCGTTCCATAGCACTGTCAAGCCCAGGAGCGAATAACAAGCCAAATATAGCATATTTGACCTCATTTGACCTTGAAGATATTGACCCAGGGTCATACAATTTTGACAAAATAGAGGTCCTCACAGAACCTCCCTACCATACAAATTTGTTATTGTAGCTCCTCTTATGGGGGCCCGAGATCTTAGGGGGAGTGCGGAATCATCCCCCTCTCCAGTGCTTGTAATTATCAGAGTCGCTTCAGGGCGCGTGTTAACCCGCGCACTGCAAGGGGGGGGGTTGATTTCCGCCCCCCCCTCAGGTTTTTCAAAGATAGCGAAAAAACGGCGGATAGCGAAACAAAACTTTGAAGAAAAAAGTATCGTCGGGTCATCTCAGGTCAGGTCACCAGACCAGGTCATGTGACCCCACCTCCATTTTTTTTTGCTGTTGTGCCAAAGCCAGAGTTTTTCACCGATCAGTTTGGAACTCACAGGATGTCATGAGGGCATAAGTACTTACAATTCGTTTATCTTGGAATTTTGATATCGGTGACCTAAGGTCAGGTCAATTTCGTAACCTCCACATAATAAGTCGATGGGGAAATATACAAATGCTTCCTATTTCAAAGATACGCATGATATTAGTCCAATTACTTCTGGATTACGTTATTATATGACATTCTTAATGATCCAAGTGTAATTTTTGTTCAGTGACCTCTATTGGGTCATTTGAGGTTATGCGAGGTCACCATCACTTTTTTTGTCAATAACTCCCGACATAATGAAGATAGAGAAGTAAAACAGACATCAATGTGTTTGTCTCGTCGAGACACGTCTTCCCATATGGAAAATGCCCTACTTGGGTCACCACTTGACCTTGACCAGAGGTCAAATTGTTAAGTTGACTTAACAAGGTCACCATATCTTATTTGAAGTGCCTTGACAAGATAAACACAATGGCGTAAACAGTTTTCCGTTATCTGTATTAAGTAAAAAGTTAATAGCAAAAAACAATTTAGCAAAAAAAAGAAGGTATTTTTCCTTCTGACCTCTGGAGCCTCAAATATTGACCTGATATAAAATCTGAGGCCAACTTAGCGATTGCAAATTTCACTGGCTGGCGTTTGCTTTTTTCTGTTTGTATCTAACTAACATCGTTACTGAGATATATTGGAATTTCTGGAGCGATGTCCTAACACAGGAAAACTGGGAAATTTGACCTTTGATGACCTTTGGTGACGTCAATTTTGACCTGACCTAAAAGAACACTAAATACTTTCGATAGAACATGTATGAAGCTATCAAATACCTTTTTCTGCTTCTCGCTACGTCGCGTAGTTTTCGAGATCTCAGGGGGGCGGTAATCAACCCCCCCTGCAATTCGTGTTCGGCGCAAAGCCCCTGCAGTGCGCGGGTTAAAGGAATCTAACAGTATGCGATTTTTAGGTTTCAGGTCAACGGGTGACCTTCCAGGTCAAGTGAATGACCTCGGATTTACCACGTCCAGAACAGCGATTTTGCTCTTCAGAAAACCTCAAAATTAGCAATTGATAAATGTAAATAAAAAGGCATGTTTCTAGACCAGTTTTGGCTCAGAAATACAAAAAAGGTAATTATTTGTTCGTATCTTGTCAAAAAAAAATGTCAAAAAAAAGTTATTAAAAAAATGACGTCATCAGTTCCTTGCACTTAGGGAGCCATCACTCAGTCAAAAATGAAGATATTGCTTTGAAATTTGGTATGGGTACGGCCCATACTCAGTTCTCTCACATATATTCCGGTTTTTCTAATATCTTTGAATATTTTGAATTTGTGGGGATTTCCCCCCAAAAAAAACATATTTTAGGGATCAAAAATCCAAAATTTTGCAAATCCGAGATCGCCATTTGAAAGAGAATGCCATTTTGTATATTTGGTGAATTGCGTTTGCAATTTGCTTTACAACACCATTTTCTACGAATTTTCAAAACTTCTCATTTTTTACCAACATACGTCATCAAAACTTGATTATCTCCCGAACTTCATAATTAATTTAAATTATAATTTTACAGCCAACGTATAATTGTTATAAGCTCAGCTACCAACAATTTCAGCGAGATGCACTGCATGTGTAAAAAGTTATTCAAGAAAAACCTCAGGGGAGAGGGGGCGCCTGTCAGGCCCCCCCGTAGGGCGAGGGTTAAAGGAAATAGTTCACCTTCAACATGGGGTTTTGAACTGAGATAGCAGTTGTATAGCCCGTGTTGGGAAACCCCTATCTGCAAGTTTTCTTGACTGAAAAGACTCCCCGACCGAATATATTTGATTTTTTGGCGAAGGAATGCGGTGCTTACGAAAAAAATGCGATGCTTACGATAGCCTGGGTAGAGGCTGTACAATCAGCCAATCAGCTTACAGCTGGAGTTGGACTGTGCTAGCGAGCGAACCTCCCGCCGCCGGTTGGCACTTTTCTAATGCGAGTCTATCCTTACGCGACTACTTTCGAATCTGATTGACTTAGCCATTTTTCTCTTCATTCGCGTGACGTGAGGACCCTGACTCAGAGAGTATGTAATATGTATATGGTTTTGAGAAAATTAATAATTTACGACCTTCTGTCTGGAATCGGCACGATGTGTGGCCATTTTTGACAATATAAAAATAAATTGTATTTCAAAATATAATTAAATCGTGTTTCGAAAAAAAATCCAAGGTAAACTAGGATACTACAATGATACTACTGATACCACAATGATACTACTGATACTACAATGATACTACTGATACTACAATGATACTTCTGATACAACAATGATACTACTGATACAACAATGATACTACTGATACTAGCATGATACTACTGATACTACAATGATACTACTGATACTACAATGATACTACTGATACTACAATGATACTACTGATACTACAATGATACTACTGATACTACAATGATACTACTGATAATACAATGATACTACTGATACAACAATGATACTACTGATACAACAATGATACTACTGATACTACAATGATACTACTGATACTACAATGATACTACTGATACCAAAATGATACTACTGATACTACAATGACACTACTGATACAACAATGATAATACCGATACTAAACTGATACTACTGATACTACACTGATACTACTGATACTACAATGATACTTCTGATACTACAATGATACTACTGATACCACAATGATACTACTGATACTACTGATACTACAATGATACTACTGATACTACAATGATACTACTGCTACCATAATGATACTACTGCTACCATAATGATACTACTGATAATGCAATGATAATACGCCATCTACAATGATACTACTGATACAACAATCATACTACTGATACTACAATGATACTACTGATACTACTGACACTACAATGATACTACTGATACTACAATGATACTACTGATACTACAATGATACTACTGCTACTACAATGATACTACTGATACCAACATGATACTACACCATCTACAATGATAGTGTGGGGTGAGAAGCATTGGAGGAAGAAAACCGAATTGATGCACGCCCACAGCTGTATTAACTTCAGATCTCAAAACCCAAGAACAGAACAAATGAATCAGGCCCGAGCGAGAGCAGCGGGTACATGATACAACAACCGAATCGACAACTAAATAGCCAGGCAGTATGCCGAAGATCAGAAACGTGGACAGCTACATAATGTGTGAATGTAAGTATATGGTGATAAATAGGTTACGTTAAGTTTGAAGAGCAAAGTAATAATATTTGAAACGAGCGACGAATGAACCAACCGGTTGGCGCGAGAGCAGAGCGAGAGTGGGCAGAATGCCACGTTGCCGAGACTGTAATCGACTATGTTCTAAATATAAATTAAAGTTACGAATACAGAAACTGATTATAGGAAAATCAGGTACGATGAGTTACAAGAGAAATATGAAGACTGAAAACAAATTGCAGATGAATCTGGTTAACCAATAACATATTAATAATATGAAAGATTACGAATTATTTAAGTTCTAGAACGTTCCGGCGACAAATATGACGCGGGAATACTATACCTGATGAGATGGGTAAAACGCTGCAAAATAAAGATAAGCCGAAGCACCACAATAGTACTGAGTCAGCTAGGTCGGTAATGCGGACTTAAAAGCGCCCACGGTCTGCACGACACGGGCGGACGATGGCAGGCTATTCCAGGCCGCAGCGGCACGATAGGAGAAAGCCTTCTGTGTAGCGGCTAGCCTGCACTTGGTAGGTAGAGGCTGCCCTGATCTGTGGCGCGAGTACGGCGGCCCGACACGGGAGAGCGGAGCACAAACAGAGCGCGCAGCGCGGCCGGCATGCCCTCCACGCGCAGTATCTTGTACACTTTGATGGCGTCGCGGTGCGACACCAGGGTCTCGATCCTCGACCATCCTAGAGAAATTACAGCCGGGGTGATGCGCAGGTGCTTTTTGGATCCTGTAACAATTCTGGCCGCAAGTTGATCAGCTTTTGGATTTTGTGAAGCTGACCCTTGGCCCACACGCAGAGACAGTAAGTGATGTGAGGAAACACGTAGGCCTGAATGACGTGTTTCCTGGACGAGTACTGAATGAGCGATCCTGGGGGCCCGGACACCCAGCCCCTCCCCTCGGTGGCGACGCCCCTGTATGTGTATGAAATGAAGTGAGTGAAGAGCATCCTCTGTGATTGATGACAAAGCCTATTGAGCATGGCTGATTTTATATGTGCTGCCTGTCGGCGCATGTTTAGCGCTATATTGACGATATTTTCGCATAAGCGTAAAAAAGAGGGGCCAGGGAGCCCTAGTTCCCTCACTTCTTGATAAGTTATGCTAGAACTGTTCGTTTGCTTTATGATGCAAATTTGAGACAGCAAAAGGTTCGCCAAGACGAGCAAATCTCAAATCTACATAGGGTGGAAGAGTTGGTTCCTCCCAAGACGAGATCAAAGTCTCACTCCCCCCCCCCCCCACACTTCCCATGATGTTTCTACGTCCCTGCGTCTTCGTTTGTGGCGATAATTGAACGCCGGAAATACTTACGTGATCTCAAGGGCAGACCTATACGAGTAAGAACTTGTAATTATAGTGAAAACGACACGACACTTACAGAGTTAAATATGAAATATCTTTCGGGTCGTAGCAGATGGTGGCAAGAGCAAGATAATATGACGTTTACGCTGGGGTCATAGCTATAGCGAGAAAGTGGTGCTTTATTGCCAAACAGCGATTTGCATACTGTCAATTGTCATTAAAAAAGGGAACCATTGCAGTCGTCTACGGGTGGCATGACAGGAAAAACTGCCGGCTGCTGACCCACACTGATGACCTTCCCTGATGACCCACGCTGATGACCCACACTGATGACCTGCCCTGATGACCTTCCCTGCCCTGATGACCTGCCCTGATGACCTGCCCTGCCCTGATGACCCACACTGATGACTTTCCCTGTCCTGATGACCTGCCCTGATGACCTGCCCTGATGACCTGCCCTGATGACCTGCCCTGCCCTGATGACCTGCCGACTTATGACCTGCCCTGATTACCTACCCTGTCCTGATGACCTACCCTGTCCTGATGACCTGCCCTGCCCTGATGACCTTCCCTGTCCTGATGACCTGCCCTGTCCTGATGACCTGCCCTGATGACCTGCCCTGATGACCTGCCCTGATGACCTGCCCTGATGACCTGCCCTGATGACCTGCCCTGTCATGATGACCCACGCTGATGACCTGCCCTGTCCTGATGACCTGCCCTGCCCTGATGACCTGTCCTGATGATCTGCCCTGCCCTGATGACCCACACTGATGACCTGCCCTGCCGGCTGATAACCTGCCCTGCCCTGATTACCTGTCCTGATGACCTGCCCTGATGACCTGCCCTGTCCTGAAGACCTTCCCTGCCCTGATGACCTGTACTGATGACCTGCTCTGCCCTGATGACCTGCCCTGATGACCTGCCCTGATGACCTGCCCTGATGACCTGCCCTGATGACCTGCCCTGTCATGATGACCCACGCTGATGACCTGTCCTGCCGGCTGATGACCTACCCTGCCCTGATTACCTGTACTGATGACCTGCCCTGATGACCTGCCCTGTCCTGAAGACCTTCCCTGCCCTGATGACCTGTACTGATGACCTGCTCTGCCCTGATGACCTGACCTGATGACCTGCCCTGTCCTGATGACCTGTCCTGATGACCTTCCCTGCCCGGATGACCTGCCCTGATGACCTGCCCTGTCCTGATGACCTGTCCTGATGACCTGCCCTGTCCTGATGACCTGCCCTGCCCTGATGACCTGTACTGATGACCTGCCCTGTCCTGATGACCTGCCCTGCCCTGATGACCTGACCTGATGACCTGCCCTGTCCTGGTGACCTGCCCTGATGACCTGCCCTGATGACCTGCTCTGCCCTGATGATCTGACCTGATGACCTGCCCTGTCCTGATGACCTGCCCTGCCCTGATGACCTGCCCTGTCCTGATGACCTGCCCTGATGACCTACCCTGCTGACCTGCCCTGCCCTAATGACATGTCCTGATGACCTGCTCTGATGACCTGCCTTGATGACCAGCCCTGATAACCTGCCCTAATGACCAGCCCTGATAACCTGCCCTAATGACCTGCCCTGATGACCTGCCCGGATGACTCCCGCCCTGATGACCTGCCCTGATGACCTGCCCTGATGACCTGCCATGCTGACCTGCCCTGCTGACCTGCCCTGCCCTAATGGCATGTCCTGATGACCTGCTCTGATGACCTGCCTTGATGACCAGCCCTGATAACCTGCCCTAATGACCTGCCCTGATGACCTGCCCTGATGACTCCCGCCCTGATGACCTGCCCTAATGACCCTGTGACACGGTGTCTGTACTTGGCGTCAGGTCATGTTCAAGGCGAACGTGACGGAAGCTGGCACGGATCTGGTGCTCGGCTCCGACCTCAGCATTGTCATCCAGACTCCGCGGCTGAACGTCAAGATTGACAAACAGGCTGGCGCCAACTTCATCAAGCCTAACCTGGATTACATCGGTTTTGTGAGTACTGCTCGACATTAAAGGGAATGTTTCACCTTTCTGAAAGTTGTCAAATATTCGCTGGTTGTAGTCGAAAATATGAAGTAAGTGCTGCTGAAAACGATGGTGTTATTTTTCTCTCTCGAAAAATCACTTAACTTTATGCAAATTAAGTATTTAAATTTGGGCTGATTACGTCATTATTGAACTATAGACCGCCGCTAATTGGCTGCAAAGTGGGATTGGCTGACAAAGTGGCTGTCAGCCAATCAGCGGCGGGACTAGCCTAGACCCCATTTTGCAAATAAGAAATTAAATTGCTTAAAAACGGCTAAGTTTTGGGGAAAATGACCTTAGTATTTTCGACATTTAAATAACGGCCAAAGATAATGGCTATCTTAGTTAAAAACCAATACACAGGTGAAACATTCCCTTTAAGTAAATTTTTGATCGGGGCGAGGCAGACGCTTACGACATGCCCTAATCGCAAACAGCGGGAGGGGGACCAGACACTAATAGCGCGCGACTCACAAACAATGGTAACAAAGCGGCGTGTTGATGTTTTAACAATGTTTTATACGTAGGTAGGACACGCATAGCGAACATGTTTCAAATTACAATTACTGGCGCATAAAAACTGGCGCATAATATTGATTAAATAAATACCTTTAATTGCAAACGCACCTATCTAAAAAGTACCTATGATGTCCCATTATCTCCAGGTGTTATTTTTACGTTTTGATATAGCTGTCTGTGCTAATAATTCAGTGTTATGGCAACTGCGTGACATGTGCGGGCTGCCACAGGCGACCGTGAAGGGGGCGGACGGCAACCCGCTCGTCAGGGAGGTGCTGGAAGTGTGCCACACAGAAACCTATAGAGACCAGGGAAAGCTCAAGCCGATTCTCAAGTCACAGAATCCACATCCGTACGCTCCGTAAGTTAGACGGCACATTTCGGTTTTCCATAGGCAATATTTGGTTTAGGTCTGCTTCATCCAGCAAATGCACAGCGTAGTGCCGTATTCTAATTTATTTTGTTGCGTTACTTTGCTTGCATTATTCGTGACTTTATACGCTGTGACGGTTTCTTTCTCGAGTTAACCCTATTTGTAACAGGGGGGCCTGATTCCGCCCCCCCCCCTCATGTGTTTCGCAGATATCTCAAGAACGGCTGGGAGCAAGCCCATGAAATTTCGGGACTTTTCATAGAATTGAATAGCGCATTTGAAGTCTTTTGAAAATTTTGAGTTCTTAACCTTAACAGAGGCGGTTCCAAGGTACAGTTTTGGGTGGGTTCGGAGGCAATATTTGGCGATAATACGGAAATGCGATCTTCACGGTTTCTTCCCAACTGCCTCAAGTATGAAGGAGTTACATCGGTTCACGGTGATTGCAACAAGTGAAAATTAGTTGATGTTAATGAAATATCATAAAAATGCCATGGCAGAAGCGGTTTCAGGGACTTGAAATGGGGGGATTTCCAGGAAGTATTCAATGCTTGGCGGGAAGCAAATAGAGCAATGTAAGGGGCATTTATAGTTATCAAGATGTAAAAGATAGTTTCTGCTTCTATTATTTGCATAATTTATTATACATAGAGTTTCAGGGGCGTGTTCAGGCACATGAAAAGGGGGTGACTGGCTTGGTGATGACGATATGCCAGCGATAACGGCGCAATAGACGGTTAGCTTATAATGATATATGCAGATATGAGGCCAGAAAAGGGAATAAGTCATTTTTTTTGCAGAGGCGCGCTCAGGAATGGAAGAAAGGGGGTCATATTATTGCAAGGAAACTAAGAGGCATGGGCGTACAATGACATAACATACTGTAGTTTTCGGATGAAACACGCACCACAGGCTACTCTACGAACGATTATAAGATAATAGGCAAGTCCAGGTTGGGAAAAAGGGGGTAAGCAATGTTAATTGAAGTTGTAAGTGAAATAGTCACTGTTGATTAGTTCGTTATCATAATAGTGGATAATATACTTATCAAAAGGTATTGAGCCGCCCCAGTTTGGATCCTGGATACGCCTATGATGAAGTACAACATGCAAAAAGGAACTATCTACGATCAGTAACATATTTATAGTGCTGGGTAGCAACTTGTCTGCGGTTAATATTTTTTCTAATTTTACCCCCCCTTTTCACTAACCTGGTACCTCCTATGGCAAAAAAATATGATTTTTAACTGTTTTGTCTAATGTCACAATCACATTCCATTTTTTTTTTTTTAAACATCAAAAAATGGTTTTATTACGTATTTACTTCACCCCCATATTGAGTGACCTGCACACGCCTATGATTTTTCAATTTTCAAGCGCCACTGTCATATATCAATTTCCAATTCAATCTCTATCGATTCGTATTAGTTATGTTAAAATCGGTCGATACACATGAAAGCTATGTTGGATCAAAAATACCACTAAAATTTGTGGTTTTTGCCCCCCTGTTGCCCCCCTATCAAAAAATTGGATTTTTTTTTTATTTTATAGGAATCGTGTTGAGGGGAACCAAACACCATTTCATTTTTGGAAATCGGACGGGTCTCAAGATCGGATCTCAAGATCTCCGGGGGGGGGGGGCGGAATCCGCCCCCCCCCCTGTTACAAATAGGGGTAGCCAGGAGCCTGTTACAAATAGGGTTAATGCTTGGCATGCATTATTCGCTGTCTGATACATGACTCGATGTATGTACTGATACATGAGACACGACACGATGTATGTACTGATACATGAGACACGACACGATGTATGTTCTGATACATGAGACACGACTCGATGTATGTACTGATACATGAGACACGACTCGATGTATGTACTGATACATGAGACACGACTCGATGTATGTACTGATACATGAGACAAGACTCGATCTATGCACTGATACATGAGACATGACTCGATGAATGTACTGATACATAAGACACGACACGATGTATGTACTGATACATTAGACACGACTCGATGTATGTGCTGATACATGAGACACGACTCGATGTATGTACTGATACATGAGACACGACACGATGTATGTACTGATGCATGAGACACGACTCGATGTATGTACTGATACATGAGACACGACACGAAGTATGCACTGATGCATGAGACACGACTCGATGTATGTACTGACACATGAGACACGACACGATGTATGTACTGATACATGAGACACGACACGATATATGTACCGATACATGACACACGACACGATATATGTACTGATACATGAGACACGACTCGATGTATGTACTGACACGTGAGACACGACTCGATTGATGTACTGATACATGAGACACGACTCGATGTATGTACTGACACGTGAGACACGACTCGATTGATGTACTGATACATGAGATACGACTCGATGTATGTACTGACACATGAGACACGACTCGATGTATGTACTGATACATGAGACACGACACGATATATGTACCGATACATGACACACGACACGATGTATGTACTGATACATGAGACACGACTCGATGTATGTACTGATACATGAGACACTACACGATGTATGTACTGACACATGTGACACGACTCGATGTATTTCCTGATACATGAGACACGACACGATGTATGTACTGATACATGAGACACGACTCGATGTATGTACTGATACATGATACACGACTCGATGTATGTACTGATACATTAGACACGACTCGATATATGTACTGACACGTGAGACACGACTCGATGTATGTACTGATACATGAGACACGACTCGATCTATGCACTGACACATGAGACACGACTCGATTGATGTACTGATACATGAGACACGACTCGATGCATGTACTGATACATGAGACACGACTCGATCTATGCACTGATACATGAGACACGACACGATGTATGTACTGACACGTGAGACACGACTCGATGTATGTACTGATACATGAGACACGACTCGATCTATGCACTGACACATGAGACACGACTCGATGTATGTACTGATACATGACACACGACTCGATATATGTACTGATACATGAGACACGACTCGATCTATGTACTGACACATGAGACACGACTCGATATATGTACTGACACATGAGACACGACTCGATGTATGTACTGACATGTGAGACACGACTCGATATATGTACTGATACATGAGACACGACCTGATGTATGTACTGACACATGAGACACGACACGATGTATGTACTGACACATGAGACACGACTCGATATATGTACTGACACGTGAGACACTACACGATGTATGTACTGACACATGAGACACGACTCGATGCATGTACTGATACATGAGACACGACTCGATATATGTGCTGATACATGAGACACGACACGATGTATGTACTGACACATGAGACACGACTCGATGTATGTACTGACACATGAGACACGACTCGATGTATGTACTGATACATGAGACACGACTCGATCTATGTACCGATACATGAGACACGACTCGATGTATGTACTGACACATGAGACACTACACGATGTATGTACTGACACATGAGACACGACTCGATGCATGTACTGATACATGAGACACGACTCGATATATGTGCTGATACATGAGACACGACACGATGTATGTACTGACACATGAGACACGACTCGATGTATGTACTGACACATGAGACACGACTCGATGTATGTACTGATACATGAGACACGACTCGATGTATGTACTGATACATGAGTCACGACTCGATGTATGTACTGACACATGAGACACGACTCGATGTATGTACTGATACATGAGACACGACTCGATGTATGTACTAATACATGAGACACGACTCGATGCATGTACTGATACATGAGTCACGACTCGATTACTATGCACTTACCTGTATATCTAAATCGTCATACCATCGATGCGTTCTCTTTCCGAAACAGTAATTTTCAATGGATTATGACATGTGTGATTGCATATTCCTCTTACCCGCGCACTGCAGGGACTTTGCACCGAACACGAACTGCGGGGGGTTGATTTCCGAATCCCGTGAGATCTCGAAATCCTACGCTGCGTAGCGAGAGGCGGAAAACGGCATTTGATAGCTTGATACATGTTCTATCGAAAGTATTGAAATCTTGTTTAAGGTCAGGTCAAAATTGAGGTCACCAGAGGTCATTAAAGGTCAAATTGTTCAGTTTTTCTCTCCTGTTTTAGGACATCGCTCCAGACATTCCCATATATCTCAGAAACTATGCTATTTAGAAACAAACTGAAAAATGAAAACGCCAGTCAGTGTGATTTTGAATCGAAAAGGTCTCCTCAAATTTGATCTCAGGTCAACATTTGAGGATCCAGAGGTAATTTTTTTTGGGTGCAAAATCGCTTTTCGCTATTAACTTTTAATTAATAAATATAACGATAACGGAAAACTGTTTACGCCTTTGTGTTTATCTTGTCAAGGCGCTTCGAATTATATACATAGTGACCTTGTTAAGTCAACTTGAAAACTTGACCTCAGGTCAAGGTCAAGCGGTGACCCAAGTAGGGCATGTTGCATATGTCAAGACGTGTCTCGACGAGACAAACACATTTATGCTGTTTTACTTCACTATCTTCATTATGTCGGGGGTTATTGAGAAAAAGTGATGGTGACCTCGCATGACCTCAAATGACCCCATAGGGGTCACTGAACAAAACTTACACTTGGATCATCAAGAATATCCCATAATAACATGATCCAGAAGTAATTGGACTAATTTCATGCATATCCTTGAAATAGGAAGCATTTGTATATTTCCCCATTGACTTATTATGGGGAAGTTACGAAATTGACCTGACCTTCGGTCAACAATATCAAAATTCCGAGACAAACAAATTGTAAGTACTTATACCCTCATGACATCCTGTAAGTTTCAAACTGGTCGGTGAAAAACTCTGGCTTTGGCACAACTGCACACATTTTTGGAGGTGGGGTCACTTGACCTGGTCTGGTGACCTGACCTGAGATGACCCAAGGTTATTTTTTTAAGAGTGTGCTCAATTGATGTCCTAACAGGTGTGCCAAAACCCGGCGGCGGTGCGCGCCGCTGTTTTTTCGCTATCTTTGAAAAACCTTAGGGGAGGGGGGGAGGAAATCACCCCCCTGCAGTGCGCGGGTTAAGTATTTTTTAATGCTAAAATGCACTGGAAATTTACAGTTTCAATCGCTTATATATAATTGTATTTAGATACATCGTCAACGCTACGTCGTTACCACTGAAAGGAAGATGTCAAATTATAAACATGCATCGCGTTTCCTTTTTGCTATGATGTGGAACAATCTCGCCCTTCCACTTATGATAATTGGTGGCGCACACTGGCGGATCCATCCTCTCTCCGTGGGGGGGAGCATCTTTTTGTGGTAAAAAGGTACTCCAATCTTTTTATTCGCGAATTTGGGCCGGTCACCTTATTTTGGTATTCTTACACTGCACGGTAACTTTGTAATGTGTACTGTACACTGCACCATAACTGTTTACTGTGTACTGTATACTGCACCATAATTGTGTACTGTGTACTGTACACTGCACCATTACTGTATACTGTGCACTGTACACTGCACCATAACTGTGTACTGTGTACTGTACACTGCACCATAACTGGGCACTGTGTACTGTACACTGCATCATAACTGTGTACTGTGTACTGTACACTGCACCATAACTGTGCATTGTGTACTGTACACTGCACCATAACTGTGTACTGTGTACTGTATACTGCACCATAACTGTGTATTGTGTACTGTACACTGCACCATAACTGTGTATTGTGTACTGTACACTGCACCATAACTGTGCATTATGTACTGTACACTTCACCATAACTGTGTACTGTGTACTGTACACTGCACCATAACTGTGTACTGTGTACTGTACAGTGTACACTGCACCATAGCTGTGTAATGTGTACTGTACACTGCACCATTACTGTATACTGTGCACTGTACACTGCACCATAACTGTGTACTGTGTACTGTGCACTGCATTATAACTGTGTACTGTGTACTGTACACTGCACCATAACTGTGTACTGTGCACTGTACACTGCACCAAAACTGATTACTGTGTACTGTACACTGCATCATAACTGTGTACTGTGCACTGTACACTGCACCATAACTGTGTACTGTGTACTGTACACTGCATCATTACTGGGTTCTGTGTACCGTACACTGCACTATAACTGTGTATTGTGTACTGTACACTGCACCATAACTGTGTACTGTATACTGTGTACTGCACCATAACTGTGCACTGTATACTGTACACTGCACCATAACTGTGTACTGTGTACTGTACACTGCACCATTACTGTGTACTGTGTACTGTACACTGCACCATAACTGTGTACTGTGCACTGTACACTGCACCATAGTTATGTACTGTGTACTGTACACTGCACCATAACTGTGTACTGTACACTGTACACTGCACCATAACTGTGTACTGTGTACTGTACACTGCACAATAACTGTGTACTGTGTACTGTACACTGCACCATAACTGTGTACTGTGTACCGTACACTGCACGGTAACTGTGTACTGTGTACTGTACACTGCACCATAACTGTGTACTGTGTACTGTACACTGCACCATAACTGTGCATGGTGTACTGTACACTGCACCATAATTGTGTACTGTGTACTGTACACTGCACCATCACTGTGTACTGTGTACTGTGCACTGCACCATAACTGTGCACTGTGTACTGTGCACTGCATTATAACTGTGCTATGTGTACTGTACACTGCACCATAACTTTGTACTGTGCACTGTACACTGCACCATAACTGTACTGTGTACTGTATACTGCACCATAACTGTGTACTGTGTACTGTACACTGCACCACAACTGTGCAATGTTTACTGTACACTGCACCATAACTGTGCACTGTGTACTGTACACTGCACGGTAACTGTGCACTGTATACTGTACACTGCACCATAACTGTGTACTGTGTACTGTACGCTGCACCATAACTGTGTACTGTGTACTGTACACTGCACCATAACTGTATACTGTTTACTGTACACTGCACCATAACTGTGTACTGTGTACTGTACACTGCACCATAACTGTGCACTGTGTACTGTACACTGCACCATAACTGTGTACTTTGTACTGTACACTGCACCATAATTGTGTACTGTGTACTGTACACTGCACCATAACTTTATACTGTGTACTGTACATTGCACCATAACTGTGTACTGTGTGCTGTACACTGCACCATAACTGTGTACTGTGTACTGTACACTGCACCATAACTGTGTACGGTGTACTGTATACTGCACCATAACTGTGTACTGTGTACTGTGCACAGCACTATAACTGTGCACTGTGTACTGTACACTGCACCATAACTGTGTACTGTGTACTGTACACTGTACCATAACTGTGTACTGTGTACAGTACACTGCACCATAACTGTGCACTGTTTACTTACACTGCACGGTAACTGTGCACTGTGTACTGTACACTGCACCATAACTGTGTAATGTGTACTGTCCACTGCACCATAACTGTGTACTGTGCACTGTGCACTGCACCATAACTGTGTACTGTGTACCGTACACTGCACGGTAACTGTGTACTGTGTACTGTACACTGCACCATAACTGTGTACTGTGTACTCTACACTGCACCATAACTGTGCATTGTGTACTGTACACTGCACCATAACTGTGTACTGTGTACTGTACACTGCACCATAACTGTGTACTGTGCACTGTACACTGCACCATAACTGTACTGTGTACTGGACACTGCACCATAACTGTGTACTGTGTACTGTACACTGCACCATAACTGTGTACTGTGTACTGTACACTGTACCATAACTGTGTACTGTGTACAGTACACTGCACCATAACTGTGGACTGTTTACTTACACTGCACGGTAACTGTGCACTGTGTACTGTACACTGCACCATAACTGGGTAATGTGTACTGTTCACTGCACCATAACTGTGTACTGTGCACTGTGCACTGCACCATAACTGTGTACTGTATACTGTGCACTGCATTATAACTGTGTACTGTGTACTGTACACTGCACCATAACTGATTACTGTGTACTGTACACTGCACCATAACTGTGTACTGTGCACTGTACACTGCACCATAACTGTGTACTGTGTACTGTACACTGCACCATAACTGTGCACTGTGTACTGTGCACTGCATTATAACTGTGTACTGTGTACTGTACACTGCACCATAACTGTGTAATGTGTACTGTACACTGCACCATAACTGTGTAATGTGTACTGTGCACTGCACCATAACTGTGTACTGTGCACTGTACACTGCACCATAACTGTACTGTGTACTGGACACTGCACCATAACTGTGTACTGTGTACTGTACACTGCACCATAACTGTGTACTGTGCACTGTACACTGCACCAAACTGATTACTGTGTACTGTACACTGCACCATAACTGTGTACTGTGCACTGTACACTGCACCATAACTGTGTACTGTGTACTGTACACTGTATCATTACTGTGTTCTGTGTACTGTACACTGCACTATAACTGTGTACTGTACACTGGACACTGCACCATAACCGAGTACTGTGCACTGTATACTGCACCATAACTGTGTACTGTGTACTGTACACTGCACCACAACTGTGCAATGTGTACTGTACACTGCATTATAACTGTGTACTGTGTACTGTACACATCACCATAACTGTGTACTGTGTACTGCACGCTGCACCATAACTGTGTACTGTGTACTGTACACTGCACCATAACTGTATACTGTTTACTGTACACTGCACCATAACTGTGTACTGTGTACTGTGCACTGCATTATAACTGTGTACTGTGTACTGTACACAGCACCATAACTGTGTACTGTGTACTGCACGCTGCACCATAACTGTGTACTGTGTACTGTACACTGCACCATAACTGTATACTGTTTACTGTACACTGCACCATAACTGTGTACTGTGTACTGTACACTGCACCATAACTGTGTAATGTGTACTGTACACTGCACCATAACTGTGTAATGTGTACTGTACACTGCACCATAACTGTGTACTGTGTACTGTACACAGCACCATAACTGTGTACTGTGTACTGTACGCTGCACCATAACTGTGTACTGTGTACTGTACACTGCAGCATAACTGTATACTGTTTACTGTACACTGCACCATAACTGTGTACTGTGTACTGTACACTGTACCATAACTGTGTAATGTGTTCTGTACACTGCACCATAACTGTGTACTGTGTACTGTACACTGCACCATAACTGTGTACTGTGTACTGTACACTGCACCATAACTGTGCACTGTGTACTGTACACTGCACCATAACTGTGTACTTTGTACTGTACACTGCACCATAATTGTGTACTGTGTACTGTACACTGCACCATAACTTTATACTGTGTACTGTACATTGCACCATAACTGTGTACTGTGTACTGTACACTGCACCATAACTGTGTACTGTGTACTGTGCACTGCACTATAACTGTGCACTGTGTACTGTACACTGTACCATAACTGTGTACTGTGTACAGTACACTGTACCATAACTGTGCACTGTTTACTTACACTGCACGGTAATTATGTACTGTGTACTGTACACTGCACCATAACTGTTTACTGTGTACTGTACACTGCACCATAACTGTGTACTGTGTACTGTACACTGCATCATAACTGTGTACTGTGTACTGTATACTGCACAATAACTGTGTACTGTGTACTGTACACTGCACCATAACTGTGTACTGTGTTCTGTACACTGCACCATAACTGAACTGTGTACTGTACACTGCACCATACCTTTGTACTGTGTACTGTACACTGCACTATACCTGTGCACTGTGTACACTGTACACTGCACCATAACTTTGTACTGTGTACTGTACACTGCACCATAACTGTGTACTGTACACTGCACCATAACTGTTTACTGTGTACTGTACACTGCACGGTAACTGTGCACTGTATACTGTACACTGCACCATAACTGTGTACTGTGTACTGTACACTGCACCATAACTGAGTACTGTGTACTGTACACTGCACCATAACTGTGTACTGTGTACTGTACACTGCACCATAACTGTGTACTGTGCACTGTACACTGCACCATAACTGTGTACTGTATACTGTACACTGCACCATAACTGTGTACTGTGTACTGTACACTGCACCATAACTGAGTACTGTGTACTGTACACTGCACCATAACTGTGTACTGTGTACTGTACACTGCACCATAACTGTGTACTGTGTACTGTACACTGCACCATAACTGTGTACTGTATACTGTACACTGCACCATAACTGTGTAATGTGTAATGTACACTGCACCATAACTGTACTGTGTACTGTACACTGCACCATCACTGTGCACTGTGTACTGTACACTGGCCCATAACTGAGTACTGTGCACTGTACACTGCACCATAACTGTGTACTGTGTACTGTACACTGCACCATAACTGTGTACTGTTTACTGTGCATTGTGCCGTCTGCGGCGCGAGATACTATCACAGCTGATAAACGTCTCGGTCCTGGCTCTCACCGCGGCCAGGTACTACGTCAAAGGCAAAGGAGGGGTGACGCTCACGAACCAGGGCTTCACCAAGCTACCCATCCATCATCTTCCGGTACCTACCAAGAGCAAGAATGATTGCAGAGAGCACAGCAGTGACAAGAACGGCCGTATTCGCTTCCGAATCTCCCCACAGTTGCCCGGTATCATCAGGAGCCAGGTTAATGTGAGTAGCTGCACTGTACGTCTTTAAAATGTCAACGCGTCTTTAAACTGGCCAGCCGGCCGGGCTGACAGACACTGTTTAAACTTACCAGTGGCGCTGACAGACACAGTTTAAACTGACCAGCGGGGCTGACAGACACTATTTAAACTGACCAGTGGGGCTGACAGACACAGTTTAAACTGACCAGCGGGGCTGACAGACGCTGTTAAAACTGACCAGTGGGGCTGACAGACACTGTTTAAACTGACCAGCGGGGTAGACAGACACTGTTTAAACTGACCAGTGTGGATGACAAACACTGTTTAAACTGACCAGCGGAGTTGACAGACACTGTTTAAACTGACCAGCGGGACTGACAGACACTGTTTAAACTGACCAGTGGGGCTGACAGACACTGTTTAAACTGACCAGTGGGGCTGACAGACACTGTTTAAATTGACCGGTGGGGCTGACATACACTTTTTAAACTGACCAGCGGAGCTGACAGACACTGTTTAAACTGACCAGCGGGGCTGACAAACACTGTTTAAACTGACCAGTGGGGCTGACAGACACTGTTTAAACTGACCAGCGTAGCTGACAGACACTGTTTAAACTGACCAGCGGAGCTCACAGACACTGTTTAAATTTACCAGCGGAGCTGACAGACACTGTTAAAACTGACCAGCGGGGCTGACAGACACTGTTTAAACTGACCAGCGTAGCTGACAGACACTGTTTAAACTGACCATCGGAGCTGACAGACACTGTTTAAACTGACCAGCGGAGTTGACAGACACAGTTTAAACTGACCAGTGGGGCTGACATACACTGTTTAAACTGACCAGCGGGGCTGACAGACACTGTTTAAACTGACCAGCTGGCTGACAGACACTGTTTAAACTGACCAGCGGGGTAGACAGACACTGTTTAAACTGACCAGCTGGCTGACAGACACTGTTTAAACTGACCAGCGGGGTAGACAGACACTGTTTAAACTGACCAGTGGGGCTGACAGACACTGTTTAAACTGACCGGCGGGGCTGACAGACACTGTTTAAACTGACCAGCGGGGCTGATAGTTACTGTTTAAACTGACCAGTGGGGCTGACAGACACTGTTTAAACTGACCAGTGGGGCTGACAGACACTGTTTAAACTGACCAGTGGGGCTGACAGACACTGTTTAAACTGACCAGTGGGGCTGACATACACTGTTTAAACTGACCAGCGGAGCTGACAGACACTGTTTAAACTGACCAGTGGGACTGACAGACACTGTTTAAACTGACTAGTGGGGCTGACAGACACTGCTTAAACTGACCAACGCGGCTGACAGACACTGTTTAAACTGACCAGTGGGGCTGGCAGACACTGTTTAAAGTGACCAGTGGGGCTGACAGACACTGTTTAAACTGACCAGCGGAGCTGACAGACACCGTTTAAACTGACCAGTGGGGCTGACGGACACTGTTTAAACTGACCGGCGGGGCTGACAGACACTGTTTAAACTTACCAGCGGGGCTGACAGACACTGTTTAAACTGACCAGTGGGGCTGACAGACACTGTTTAGACTGTTCAGCGGGGCTGGCAGACACTGTTTAAACTGACCAGTGGTGCTGACAGACACGGTTTAAACTGACCGGCGGAGCTGACACTGTTTAAATTGACCATCGGAGCTGACAGACACTGTTTAAACTGACCAGCGGGGCTGACAGACACTGTTAAAACTGACCAGCGTGGTAGACAGACACTGTTTAAACTGACCAGCAGGCTGACACACACGGTTTAAATTGACCGGTGGGGCTGACAGACACTGTTTAAACTGACCAGTGGGGCTGACAGACACTGTTTAAACTGACCAGTGGGGCTGACAGACACTGTTTAAACTGACCGGCGGGGCTGACAGACACTGTTTAAACTGACCAGTGGGGCTGACAGACACTGTTTAAACTGACCAGCTGGGCTGGCAGACACTGTTTAAACTGACCAGTGGGGCTGACAGACACTGTTTAAACTGACCAGCGGGGCTGACAGACACTGTTTAAACTGACCAGCGGGGCTGATAGACACTGTTAAAACTGACCGGCGTGGTAGACAGACACTGTTTAAACTGACCAGCGGGCTGACAGACACTGTTTAAACTGATCAGTGGGGCTGACAGACACTGTTTAAACTGACCAGCGGGGCTGACAGACACTGTTTAAACTGACCAGTGGGGCTGACATACATTGTTTAAACTGACCAGCGGAGCTGACAGACACTGTTTATACTGACCAGTGGGGCTGACAGACACTGTTTAAACTGACCAGCGGAGCTGACAGACACTGTTTAAACTGAACTACGGAGCTGACAGACACTGTTTAAACTGACCAGCGGAGCTGGCAGACACTTTTTAAACTGACCAGTGGGGCTGACAGACACTGTTTAAATTGACCAGTGGGGCTGACAGATACTGTTTAAACTGACCAACGGTGTAGACAGACACTGTTTAACCCTCGCCCGGGTATGGGGGGATATTCCCCTTTCGGTTTTACAACAACAAAAAAATAACTCGCGTAGTTTTCAACCGATTGCAATACAACTTTCTGTACCCTACTATTAAACAATTTCAAATATTCCCTGACAATTTTGAACTTTTAACTCACATGCCCCTTGACCTATGACTTGTTTCTCAAGGTCATGTCAGGCGCAACTGACGTCCCGTAGTATCGATGCTTGTAACTTGTGCAGTTTCCGAGTGTTTGTTGTTCAGGAGCATATGCACAGGTGTTTCCAGGTGATAGTTGTGGTTTTCACTGAGATTGTGACCTCGATTGAGCTTTTCAGGGGTTAACCGAGGTCATTGACCTCCGATGACCTCAGATGCCTTTTGGTTTTCTTCTGGCGGTTTCTAGGACATTTGGTGACCCTGATTTCAAATCTGGGATCAATTGTATATAATTATATGCTCCACTGGGGTCATGCGCTTCCACAGGTCAACCGAGGTCACTGACCTCAGATGACCTGACATTACTTTTTTATTTGCCAGTTTCTAGGACATTTTGTGACGCTGATTTCAAATGTGGCACCCATTAAGCATTAGTATATGCTCATTCACGATTCTAGATCGATTACATTAAATGTATACGCATTTACAATTTTGATTACTTTTGGGTCATTGACATAACCTCAGAGGTCACCTAATGAACTAAGACCTTACAATCGAGTATCAGCGGATTCCTCTCGTCACAAGCAACACGGTCGTTTTTTAATCGAAGCTCTAGCCCAATCAGGTGCGAAACGCTAAGGGGGTGTCGTACCCCCCCCCCCCTACCCGAACACGTATTGATTTTTCCCTACCCGGGCGAGGGTTAAACTGACCAGCGGAACTGACAGACACTGTTTAAACTTACCTACCCGGCTGACAGACCCCCGCGCCTACTTCAGATAAAAACAAAACGCTCGTCCGGTCCATCCGGAAGTGACTCCATCTCCCTGAAGGGGTGGTTCTCCCTCACCGACTCGTTCATCTCGATCGTTCCGGTCGCAGACCCGTCCGACCTGAAATGTTCCGGAGAGTTCAAGCTCAAGGTGGAGTCTACCGTCAACAACCAAGTGATGACCTATCTGGTAAGTACAGGCCTGCAATTGTATTGGCGTAATATGTTGCCTCTAGACTAGGTCTGAAAATCAAGTTATCAACATCGCCTGGATAAACCGGAGCTGCACTTAAAGCAGTAAACAACCTGAATTTGTGCAACGTATTTCCTAAGCGTTTCCATAGCGGCAACCATGATGAAAATGTTAACAGACTGAAAATTGATGCACAACTCGGCTAACCAAAGAACCTGCAGCCTTTTCCATCTGACGTGGTCGTGGGGTGGCGAGGGGGCCGCTACGCACGTCTCTACTCTCTGCCACTGACTGATCTCTGATGACCTCTGGCGGCAGATCATGACCCGAGGTCAAATCGTCACTCACGGCCAGGTTAGGAGCGGCGATTTCATCACCATCAAGCTGGGCTTCAACGTGTCGCCCTCCTTCAAAGTGCTCGTCTACTACGTGAACGCCTTGGGCGAAACCATCGCTGACTCAAAGGCATTCGATGTCGCGGATTGCTTCCAGAATCAAGTATGGCTCCAGCATTCCTGCATTTTATACATAGACATTAGACATGTCAGACAATGTAATATGTCAGCTCAGCATTTGCTAAACCGTTGACCCGTTAATTCATTTTCACCCATTGACCCGTTGACCCGGTATCCCATTGATATGCTTTGTTTCTGGAAACAACGCAGAACTCAGGGGCTGATTTATACCGAACCCTTAAAAAATAGGTGCCGTGGACCCTGCTAACAGGGGCAGATGCATACTACAGGGTTTTTCATAATTAATGCTATTTTTGATCAGCCGTAGGAAGACCAAAAATATAACAAAGCTCGTGGATTTAAAATTCCTATTGTTTCAAAAACATTATGGTTTTTATCTGTGGACAAATTATCCCGAAACAATTAATTCGACCAATGTTATAAGTCTGCAATGTTAAGACACACAAAACGCTGCAAAGTGCCGTTTTCACACGAACAGGCTGATTGGATATTCTCCCAACATTGATATTCGACAGTGGTACACTCGCAGTCCAACCCTATCGCCCCTGGACTACTGGTGCTGGTCGGTGGGGTTGGCCGAGCTTCGGTGCAACCCTCCTAGCAAAGCTCAGCGAACTGCAGACCACCATGCAGGGCTTCGCTCGAGGGCTGGAGCCGGATGATGTCAGGCGCGCTGTGCGGCACATATGACAGAGTGCCCAAAACTGCCTCCGCAGAAACGGCGCCCAGTATAGAAAACTAATGAAACGTACCAGTGTGAGATTTTTATGAATGAGAACTTCACTGTTTTACGATCATGGTGATATATTACTTCGAAACGCAAACAAAAAGTACCTTTTGTATTTCAACCCTCGCCCTACGGGAGTTTTTTCACCTTCGCTCTACGAGGGGGGGGGGGGGGGCTGACAGACACCCCTCCTGTTAATTTCCACACCAAGCAACTTAGAGCAATGCGGTAAGAACCAGAATGTTGTCTGTCATGAGAGGAATCTAACAGTATGCGATTGTTAGGTTTCAGGTCAACGGGTGACCTTCCAGGTCAAGCGAATGACCTCGGATTTACCACGTCCAGAACAGCGATTTTGCTCTTCAGAAAACCTAAAAATTAGAAATTGATAAATGTAAATAAAAAGGCATGTTCCTAGACCAGTTGTGGTTCAGAAATACACAAAAGTAATTATTTGTTCGTATCTTGTCCAAAAATGTCAAAAAAAGTATTTTAAAAATGACGTCATCAATTTCTTACACTTAGGAAACCATCACTCAGTCAAAAATGAAGATATTGCTTTGACATTTGGTATGGGTATTGCCCATAATCAGTTATCTCACATATATTCCGGTTTTTCTAATATCTTTGAAAATCTTGATTTTGTGGGGGATTTTTCACAAAAAAAACATTTAGGGTCAAAACCCCCAAATTTTGAAAATAAAAGATTGCCATTTTAAAGAGAATTCCATTTTGTATCTTTGGTAAATTGCGTTTACAATTTGCTTTAAAACTCTGTTTTCTACGATTTGTTCAATATTTCTCATTTTTTTTACCAACATGACGTCATCAAAACATTATTATCTCCCAAACTTTTTGACCAATTTCAATTAAATTTTTACAGTCTACGTATAATTGTTGTAAACTCAGATAACAATAACTTCAGCAAATTGCACTCTATGTGTCAAAAGTTATTCAAGAAAACCCTCAGGGCGGGGCCTGTCGCCCCCCCCCCCCCCAGCGGGGCGCGGGTTAAGCCTACGGGAGATCGGATGGGATTCAATGGACGTTCGTCAAGTTAGCAGCATTATATATGACACTGGCCAGCAGTGTGATATTCCGGGGTATTTCGATTTGCCCCAGACTTAGTGTACCGGGCCTGCTTGATTCGTGGATTCCGAAAATGTGTCTTTATGGGGTGGTATTTTTCATTATTTTCTAACTGCATGCCTTGTAACATTTCAGCAGCAAAGTGCGGGTGTCTTAATTTGGTATAAAATTGGTATACTGGGCCTCCCCGATGCGCTGATTCCGAAAATGTACCTACCTCTATGGGATAGTATTTCCATTGCTTTCAAGGTGCATGCCTTGTAACATTCCAGCAACATATTGCTTAGTGTCTGGATTTGCCCCCAATACGGAGGGTACAATAAAGGCTAGGTTATGTTAGTATACGTGGCCTCCTTGGTGCACTGTCATGGCCTCCGTGAGGCACAGTATACCAATATCGGGGCAAATCGGGACACCCCGCAATATGCTGCTGCGAAATATCAAACTGCCAGTGTGAGTGTGCTAACTTGACGAAATTCGAATAATCAGCTGGCCTACCGTTTTCAAGATGGCGGCTAACCGCGCCCGCCTGGCTGCCAACTGATCGCGGCCGCCCGTTGTCCGGTCTGACCGGTCACGTGACATGTCAGCCGGCCAGCCAATCAGAGAGTCGGTCCGGCCAGTGGTTCGGGAGGGCAGGGGTCGGCCAATCAAAGAGTAGATTCCGGGGTGTGACCAAAACACAGACAGACAGACTGCTTCTGATAAGCCTATCCGAATACTTGACATGAATAATCCAATTCATAGATCAGGATCATGACAATGCAATAGTAATTTGGTTATACTGTTCGTTTGTATCGTTGTATGCTTGTAGTTTGTGTATGGCAGCCTAACGAAACGCTGCATTGTAATTCATGTGTACCTATGTAGGTACATACATACGTCATGAGACTTGACCAGCGCCAACAGTTTGTCCTATCACGGTAGTGTGCGGCTCGACACGTGCTGTGCACCCCTAAATCATGTGAAATATGCGCACAGCGTGTATTACGTACGGTGGCGTGCAGGAGGGACAGGTGTCGGCGTGGTCGGATTGGATCGTATCGGTGACTGTACCCCGCCGCTGTGCCAGGTTAAGGTGGTCTGGAATAAGAAGGAGGTGAAGCCGGGCGAGCAGGCCACGCTGACCATCACTGGCGCGGCCAACTCCCTCTGCGGCGTGTGTGAGTACAGCGCGACCAGTCTCAAACGTCAAAACAGACCACCAAGTCTGACAATTGTCTCACAATATTATAACACCATATTCACAACATTGGCAACAGTTCATCAGAAATTAAGGATATTCAATGTTGTCCGCATTTTCTACTGGCAAGCAGTGTTCGCCACGGGCCTACCAACCTCCAGCCCGGCCCGGCCCAGGCCTAAGAACACCAAGCCCAGGCCCGGACCAGGACCGGTCAAATCATTAATATTGAGGCCCAGACTCGGTCCGGCCCGTTCAGATTAAGCATATAATTATTTTCACAAAATTTGCAATAATTATCCTAGCATATTTACTTGTATCGTATAAATGTGAAGCAATGAACCAACTATGCTAACCAAAAAAAAGCCACATGCACAGCAAAAGTGTGTTGCTGTGTAAGTGAGCTGCTGGTTAAAATATGTTTAAGCTGACCTGAGCTTGTGCGCATTACTTCAAAATTATCAGTCCAGGCCCGTCCAGAGCCCGGTGATTTCCTTAAAGTTGAGGCCCGGCCCAGACCTGGCCCATGGCCCATGGCCCATACATATGGCCAGCCCGGCCCGTGGCGAACTCTGCTGGCAAGCATGAGGATGAGGCAACTAAATCTTCATCTTCTGAACACATGCTTTACAAATATGAAACGGATATCCAGTAGGTAGCTATTGTATATTCATCAGTGAACGTCATTCACCATTTTTGTTTAAAATTCATATTCTGACCTTCCAACCAGTCGTTTGACATGATGTTACCCAATGCCATTGTTGAGAAATATAATTCCAAGTTGATACGATTTAACCCTATTTGTAGCAGGGGGCGGATTCCGCCCCCCCCCCCTCATGTTTTTCGCATATATCTCCAGAACCGCTGGAAGCAGGCCCAATAAATTTTGGAACTTTTCATAGAATTGAATACCGCATTTGGAGTCAAAATTTTGAGTTCTTAACTTGAACAGAGGCGGTTCCAGGGCACAGTTTTGGGTGGGTTCGGAGGCGACATTTGGCAATAATACGGAAATGCGACCTTCACGGGTTTCTTCCTAACTGCCTCAAGTATGAAAGCGTTACATCGGTTTACGGTGATTGCAACAAGTGAAAATTAGTTGATGTTAATGAAATATCATACAAATTGCATGGCAGAAGCGGTTTCAGGGGCTTGAAAGGGGGGGGGGGGGGGGGTTCCAGGAAGTATTCAATGCTTGGCGGGACGCCAATAGAGCGATGTAAGGGACATTTATAGCTATCAAGATGTAAAAGATAGCTTCTGCTTCCATTATTTACATAATTTATTACATATAGAGTTTCAGGGGCGTGTTCAGGAACATGAAAAGGGGGGTGACTGGCATAGTGATGACGATATGCCAGCGATAACGGTGCATTAGACGTTTAGCTTATAATTATATATGCACATATGAGGCCAGAAAAGGGAATAAAGTCATTTTTGGCAGAGGCGCGCTCAGGAATGGAAGAAAGGGGGTCATATTATTGCAAGGAAACTAAGAGGCATGGGCGTACAATGACATAACATACTGCAGTTTTCGAATGAAACACGCACCACAGGCTACTCTAGGAACGATTATAAGATAATAGGCGAGTCCAGGTAGGGAAAAAGATGGTAAGCAATATTAATTGAAGTTGTAGTGAAAGTCACTGTTGACTAGTTAGTATCATAATAGCGGATAATATACTTATCAAAAGGTCTTGTGCCGCCCCAGTGTGGATCCTGGATACGCCTATGATGAAGTACAACATGCAAAAAGGAACTATCTACGATCAGTAACATAGTTATAGTGCTGGGTAGAAACTTGTCTGCGGTTAATATTTTGATCCAATTTGACCTCCCTTTTTCACTAACCTGGTACCGCCTATGGCAAACAAAATATGATTTATAACAGTGTTTCTAATGTCACAATCACATACCATTTCATGTATCAAAAAAATGTCAAAAAATGGTTTTATTACGCATTTACTTCACCCCCATATTGAGTGACCTGCACACGCCTATGATTTTTGAATTTTCAAACGTCACCATCATATATCAATTTCCAATTCAATCTCTATCGATTCCTATTAGTTGTGTTAAAATCGGTCGATAAACATGAAAGCAATGTTGGAACAAAAATACCACTAAAATTTGTAGTTGTTGCCCCCCTGTTGCCCCCCTATCCAAAATGTATATTATTTGATTATTTATAAATGTAGATCGTGTTGAGGGGAAGCAAACACCGTTTCGTTTATGAAAATCGGACGGGTAGATCTCGAGATCTCCGGGGGGGGGGGGGGGGGGCGGAATCCGCCCCCCCCCCTGTTACAAATAGGGGTAGCCAGGAGCCTGTTACAAATAAGGTTAACCCTATTTGTAACAGGCTCCTGGCTACCCCTATTTGTAACAGGGGGGGGGGGGGGGCGGATTCCGCCCCCCCCCCCACCGGAGATCTCGAGATCTACCCGTCCAATTTTCACAAATTAAACGGTGTTTGGTTCCCCTCAACACGATCTACATTTATAAATAATAAAAAAATATAAATTTGGGATAGGGGGCAACAGGGGGGCAAAAACTACAAATTTTAGTGGTATTTTTGATCCAACATAGCTTTCATGTTTATCGACCGATTTTAACACAACTAATAGGACTCGATAGAGATTGAATCGGAAATTTATATATGACGGTGACGTTTGAAAATTCAAAATCATAGGCGTGTGCAGGTCACTCAATATGGGTGTGAAGTAAATGCGTAATAAAACCATTTGTTGATGTTGTTTTTTTGATAAATGAAATTGTATGCGATTGAGACATTAGAAAAAAACAGTTATAAATCATATTTTTTGCCATAGGCGGTACCAGGTTAGTGAAAAAGGGGGGTAAAATTGGGGAAAATATTAACCGCAGACAAGTTGCTACCCAGCACTATAAATATGTTACTGATCATAGATAGTTCCTTTTTGCATGTTGTACTTCATCATAGGCGTATCCAGGATCCAAACTAGGGCGGCGCAAGACCTTTTGGTAAGTATATTATCCGCTATCATGATACTAACTAGTCAACAGTGACTATTTCACTTACAACTTCAATTAACATTGCTTACCCCCCTTTTTACCCTACCTGGACTCGCCTATTATCTTATATTCGTTCGTAGAATAGCCTGTGGTGCGTGTTTCATCCGAAAACTGCAGTATGTTATCTCATTGTACGCCCATGCCTCTTAGTTTCCTTGCAATTATATGACCCCCTTTCTTCCATTCCTGAGCGCGCCTCTGCAAAAAAAAATGACTTTATTCCCTTTTCTGGTCTCATATGTGCATATATTATTATAAGCTAAACGTATATTGCGCCGTTATCGCTGGCATATCGTCATCACCATGCCAGTCACCCCCCTTTTCATGTTCCTGATCACGCCCCTGAAACTCTATATGTAATAAATTATGCAAATAACGGAAGCGGAAGCTATCTTTTACATCTTGATAGCTATAAATGCCCCTTACATTGCTCTATTGGCTTCCCGCCAAGCATTGAATACTTCCTGGGAACCCCCCCCCCCCCTTTTTCAAGCCCCTGAAACCGCCTCTGCCATGCAATTTTGTATGATATTTCATTAACATCATCTAATTTGCACTTATTGCAATCACGGTAAGCCGATGTAACTCCTTCATACTTGATGCAGTTAGGAAGAAACCGTGAAGATCGCATTTCCATATTTTCGCCAAATGTCGCCTCCGAACCCACCCAAAACTGTGCCCTGGAACCGCCTCTGTTCAAATTAAGAACTCAAATTTTTTACTCCAAATGCGAAGTTCAATTCTATGAAAAGTCTTAAAATTTCATGGGCCTGCTCCCAGCCGTTCTGGAGATATCTTCGAAAAACATGAGGGGGGGGGGGGGGCGGAATCCGCCCCCCCCCCCCCCCCTGTTACAAATAGGGGTAGCCAGGAGCCTGTTATAAATAGGGTTAAGTAAGACTTTAGGGTCATACTGTGTTCGTTACTTGATACGATTTTTCGGTCATTCTTGTTATCAAATCATCTTGCCTATAAACTTTCGGTGACAATTTCATCTTACGTCTTGAGTATAATCATCATATCACAACACACTCATTGAATACGCAACATAAGGAATAGATTCATAGCCTCTACCTACACCACCATTATGCTAGCACGATTGTTGAACACGCCTATATTTTTACCACAGGTCATGTGCTGTCGGAAAATACGTTTGATTTAGTTTGTAATCGTTGCCGCAATCGAATGCAGATGCCAATTGTTCTGTATTTGACTATGTAGACACAATACATTCCGACGCCAGACCTGCATGACACCTGCCAGTGCCTTAACCCGCGCCCTGCAGGGGCTTTGCGCCGAACACGAACTGCAGGGGGTTGATTTCCGCCCCCCCCCCCCCCCCCTGAGACCTCATAAACTACGCAACGTAGCGAGAAGCGGAAACAGGCATTTGATAGCTTCATACATGTTCTATCGAAAGTATTTCAGTGTTTTTTTTAAAGTCAGGTCAAATTTGAGGTCACCAGAGGTCATCAAAGGTCAAATTTTTCTGTTTTTTCCTGTTTTAGTACATCGCTCCAGACATTCCCATATATCTCAGAAACGATGATAGTTAGAAACAAACGGAAAAAAACAAACGCCAGCCAGTGAAATTTGTAATCGCTAAGGTGTCCTCAGATTTGATCTCAGGTCAATATTTGAGGCTCCAGAGGTCAAAAAGGGAAAAAAATCCGATTTTTTCAAAATCGTTTTTTGCAATTAACCTTTTAATTAATAAAGATAACGGAAAACTGATTACGCCATTGTGTTTATCTTGTCAAGGCACTTTGAATGATATATATGGTGACCTGGTTAAGCCAACTTAATAATTTGACCTAAGGTCAAGGTCAAGTGGTGACCCAAGTAGGGCATGTTGCATATGGGAAGACGTGTCTCGACGAGACAACCACATTGATGTCTGTTTTACTTATCTATCCTCATTATGTCGAGAGTGATTGACAAAAAAGTGATAGTGACCTCGCATGACCTGAAATGACCCAATAGGGGTCACTGAACAAAACTTACACTTGGATCATCAAGAATATCCTATAATAACATGATCCAGAAGTAATTGGACTAGTACCATGCATATCCTTGAAATAGAAAACATTTGTATATTTCTCCATTGACTTATTATGGGAGGTTACGAAATTGACCTGACCTTAGGTCACCGATATCAAAATTCCGAGTTAAACAAATTGTAAGTACTGATGCCCTCATGACATCCTGTAAGTTTCAACCTGATCGGTGAAAAACTCTGGCTTTGGCACAACTGCAAAAAAATTTGGTGGTGGGGTCACTTGACCTGGTCTGGTGACCTGACCTGAGATGACCAGAGGATATTTTTTTTTCCTCAAAGTGTGCGCAATTGATGTCCTAACAGGTGTATCAAAACCCGGCGGCGCTGCGCGCCGCCGTTTTTCGCTATCTTTGAAAAACCTGAGGGGGGAGGGGGGGGGGGGGCGGAAATCAACCCCCCTGCAGTGCGCGGGTTAAAGGAAATAGTTCCCTTGGACATTTTTTACCAGACACGATTTGATTAATATTTGTAATACAATTTATTTTTATATTGTCAAAAATGGCCTTATATCGCGCCGTTTCAGGACATAAGGTCGTAAATTTGTATTGTTTATCAAAACTATATGCATACTCTGAGTCAGAGTCCTGACGTCACGCGAATGTAAAAAAAAATGGTTCAGTCAATCAGATTCGAAAGTAGTCGCGTAAGGATAGACTTGCATTGGAGATGGGTCAACCGGCGGCCGGCGGTTCGCTTGCTAGCACCAGCTGCAAGCTGATTGGCTGATGGTATAGCCTCTGCCCGGCCTAGAACCAGTACAACATTCTTTCGCCAGCACAGTTTTTAATGGGGGGGGGGGGGGCGGAAATCAACCCCTCGGCAGTTCGTGGTTGGCGCGAACTCTCGGCAGTGCGCGGGTTATAAACTGTGATGGATACCATACGATGCCATCTCAGTCTCAATAGGCCGAAAGGCGGCACGGCACCGTGTCTGCCTGGTGTGGCGTCCACCCTGACGTCATCACCGCACCGTCACGCTGCAGTGACGTCACGCTACACCCCCAGTGACATCATACGACACTCATTGAAGTCATCCGGTACCCGGTGACGTCACACAGTACCCCAGTAACGTTATACAGTACCCCAGTGATGTCTTACTACACCTCAGTGACGTCGCAATGTCTCCTCGTGGCGTCATACTGTACTCCAGTGACGTCACACTGCATTCCGTTCCCGGCAGCCGCTGTGGACCGCAGCGTGGAGCTGCTCAGCGACAAGAACAAGCTGACCGCCAAGAACGTGTTCGCAAAGCTGCGGAGGTTCATCATCGGACAGTACGCCTCGCCGAGGCTGATCAAATCTGACAGAAGTTACTGCAGGCGCGAGCCTCGGTACGCCAGTGCCGGTTACTACGGGTTCCCTGGCAAATATCAGCGAACAGAGACGGAAATTAGTGACGCCGAGCGGAAGTAAGTCGTGCGCATGTGTGTGTGTGTGTGTGTGTGTGTGTGTGTGTGTGTGTGTGTGTGTGTGCGTGTGTGTGTGTGTGTGTGTGTGTGTGTGTGTGTGTGTGTGTGTGTGTGTGTGTGTGTGTGTGTGTGTGTGTGTGGGTGTGGGTGTGGGTGTGCGTGTGCGTGTGCGTGTGCGTGTGCGTGTGCGTGTGCGTGTGCGTGTGCGTGTGCGTGTGCGTGTGCGCGTGCGTGTGCGTGTGCGTGTGCGCGTGTGCGTGTGCGCGTGTGCGTGTGCGTGTGTGTGCGCGTGCGCGTGCGCGTGCGCGTGCGCGTGCGCGTGCGCGTGCGCGTGCGCGTGCGCGTGCGCGTGGGCGTGGGCGTGCGCGTGCGCGTGCGTGTGCGTGCGTGTGCGTGCGTGCGTGCGTGCGTCCTTGCTTGTATTCGCTCGTGCGTGCGTGCGTTCGTGCTTATAAAACATTTATTATGCAAATGTATTCTTGGCATCAAGTCGCATCTTGGTGCAAGATATTTGCCTGCATCAAAAAAGACTATATTTTGTCGATCATATTTTGTCGACCAAAATCATGTTCTTATTGTTTTCTGAATTCCCTGCTGTTGCAGAGTGCTGGCATCATCTCTTGGTCTTTCTGTGGCCATAATGGAGCCAGCGCGAAAGGCTACTGCGTCCCCAATAAGGCCCAGCACCGATATCTATTATACTACTGTGCAAGACGATGCAATCAGGGCATTCGACGTGAGTATTAATTGCGCCAGACTCCAAATCTACAACAGTGTCCTGAACTGTTTGTCACTAGATATCACTTATATATCAATATTATGGCATGTCTTGATTATAAGTTATGTTTTGTACAGCATCTCGTAACCATATATTTAATGCATCTTCTAAAATCGCTTACAAATCATCACAGTGTCACCTGCCTTATTGCATAGTTCACGCAGACAAGCAACACACAACTGCCAGCATCGCCTATGACAAGCAACACACTGCTCTCAACATCGCCTATGACAAGCAACACACAGCTGCCAACATCGCCTATGACAAGCAACACACAGCTGCCAACATCGTCTATGACAAGCAACACACAGCTGCCAACATCGCCTATGACAAGCAACACACAGCTGCCAACATCGCCTATGACAAGCAACACACAGCTGCCAACATCGCCTATGACAAGCAACACACAGCACAGCTGCCAACATCGCCTATGACAAGCAACACACAGCTGCCAACATCGCCTATGACAAGCAACACACAGCACAGCTGCCAACATCGCCTATGACAAGCAACACACAGCTGCCAACATCGCCTATGACAAGCAACACACAGCTGCCAACATCGCCTATGACAAGCAACACACAGCTGCCAACATCGCCTATGACAAGCAACACACAGCTGCCAACATCGCCTATGACAAGCAACACACAGCTGCCAACATCGCCTATGACAAGCAACACACAGCTGCCAACATCGCCACATCGCTGCTCAGTGCTCATGAGTCACACCGCCAGGGGCGAATCCAGGGGGGGGGGGGGCAAGTGACCATGCCCCGCCCAACAAAGGTCTTGAAACTATGATTCCCCCAAACGGTCGGAAGTACCTACAGTTGTAAAAATTGCCTTTGCAGCAGTAAAAATCCAGCAATCCACAGATATGAATAAAGATACGAAATTAACTCAAAAATGAATACAAATGCGAAATGAACTCAGAAATGATTAAAAACTAAAACATTTAAGCTCAGGTCCTTGTAGTTGTGACGTCACAACTGTGCTCAAATCAGCGGCATTTTCTGCGCGGCGGTGAGAAAACTTCCCCCTCTAACTCCGGAACTAAAAATGCTAGAAAGACGCAGAAGAGCGCGTTCAAACGCTCTTAACAAGCACATTGGAAGTCACTTCTTGTATGTTTTATGAAGTCAATATTGAGGTCACCAGAGGTCATCAAAGGTCAGCTTTTCCAGTTTTAGGTTTTCGCTTCGAACATCCCCAAATATCTCGTGAACTATGATATCTAGGAACAAACTAAAACAAAATTGAAAGCTCTTTAAAAATGCAAGCAAAATTGGTGTCCTCAGATTTAAGCTCAGGTCAATAGTTTAAGCTCCAGACCGCATCAAATGTCAAAAGGGCTATTTTTAGCCAAACAGTTTTCACAAATAGCTCATTACCTAATCAAGATAAAGCAATACGTTTGACGCCATCGTGTTCGTCTCTCCAAGGCACTTTGGATAATAGTAGTTTCGACCAGGTTAAATTAACTTAGAACATTGACCTTAGGTCAAGGTCAAGTGGTGACCCAAAAAGGTCATGTTGCATATGGGAAGACGTGCCTCGAGGAGACAAACACATTGGTGTCGGTTTCACTTATTTATCGTCATTCTGTCGAGAGTTATTGACAAACAACTGTTGGTGACCTCGGATGACATCGGCAGACCCTGTAGGGGTCACTGAACAAAAATGGCACATAGGTCATCAAGAATGGCCTATAATAGCATGATCCAGAAGGAATTAGACTGCTATCTTGCGTATCTTTGGAATATGAAGCATTTGAATATTTCCCCCTTGACTTATAATGGGGAGGTCACGAAATTGACCCGCCCTTAGGTCGCTGAAATATAAAACCCAAGATACACGAATTGTAGATATACATGACCTTATGAAATGATGGTGTAAACCCGATGATCCAAAAACTGTGACTGGTACGACCACAAACTTTTTTAGAGGTGGGGTCACGTGACCTGGTCTGGTAACCTGACCTGAGATTACCCGATATATTTTATTTTTACATAATGTGGAAATTGATGCCCGAACAGCTGTACCAAACGGGGGCGCTGCGTGCTGCCGTTTTTCCGCTATCCTCGAAAAACCTGAGGAGAGTGTCTAAATACCGCAAGTCCCGCCACATGTCACTAGGTTGTGACGTCACAAACAATCAAAAATATTAATACATAAATATGAAACGTTAACTGATCGATTTAGGACGGAACGTGATTTAAGTTGTGATTGAGAAGTTTACCGAAAAATCGAGAAAAATACGCTGCATCTGTTATGCACAAAAACCTAATAGCTGTCCCCAACCCCAGAGCCCACTCCCTTCATAAAATGTTAACTTTCAAGCGGGCTACATGTTTAGCTAGTTTGCCGAGTTCCGAAAAAAAGCGAGACGAACCCAAAGACGCGGACATCGGCACCCGGAATCTGCTACAGCGGTGCCCAACTTGCTGGGCCGAAGAGCAAATAGTGGGACCAGGCCAGGACCATTTCCCCAAGCCATTTCGCCCCAGGCTCCTCCAGATCCACATGGACCATTCTATGCGCGGAAAGGTCGTTCTGCCTCTTGTTGCTTTCGACCCATTTGCACTGTTACCACACTTTGTTTGTTACAGCTCGGTACATATGTATACAGTTATTATTACCAGTAAAACTCCTTTTTTTGCAATGACCGAGCAGGCGCGCTCTGGCAAAGCTAATACAGGTTTGAAATATGAAACGTTACGGGAGCACACGTGGCAGTAACACATAGTCCTTTAAGTCCTTTTAGTTCTCCGTACAAATTGCCAGGACTCCATGTATGCCAACATAAAAATGAAGTTTTATTAAATTGTTCATGACTTCCTTTCTCGAATCCGCCAAAAGGGAGTACGTCCTGAGCGATGCATGCGTATAAATAATGCTTATAAATGTATTTAATAGCATTTTAATAATCACATATTAATAATCATAATAATAATAGATATGATAATAATATTATAATTTAATAATAATATTATAATGTAATAATACTATTAATTTAACAATACTATTAATGTATTAATACGCATTAATTTAAATTAATGCGCATAAATTACTGCTGAAATTAATAATGTCATTTTTTATTAAGAATGATTTGTGTTCATTTCGACGTTTGCGTGTGCCACGCGCTGTGGTACCACCCCTATAAGGGCACAGCATACGAAAAACAAAATTGATTGTATGGTCCTATCCAATGGTGAAAACCAGATCTCAATCGGACCAGTGGTTGCAAAGTTATTAGCTTCCGAAAAGCGTTTGTTTGGCCGGTTCGGGCCGGTTCGGGCCGGTTCGTGCCGGGTCAAATGTAAATTTGTCTAGTAAGTTCACAAGAACCCTGTCTGTCTGTCTGTCTGTCTGTCTGTCTGTCTGTCTGTCTGTCTGTCTGTCTGTCTGTCTGTCTGTCTGTCTGTCTGTCTGTCTGTCTGTCTGTCTGTCTGTCTGTCTGTCTGTCTGTCTGTCTGTCTGTCTGTCTGTCTGTCTGTCTGTCTGTCTGTCTGTCTGTCTGTCTGTCTGTCTGTCTGTCTGTCTGTCTGTCTGTCTGTCTGTCTGTCTGGCTGTCTGTCTGTCTGTCTGTCTGTCTGTCTGTCTGTCTGTCTGTCTGTCTGTCTGTCTGTCTGTCTGTCTGTCTGTCTGTCTGTCTGTCTGTCTGTCTGTCTGTCTGTCTGTCTGTCTGTCTGTCTGTCTGTCTGTCTGTCTGTCTGTCTGTCTGTCTGTCTGTCTGTCTGTCTGTCTGTCTGTCTGTCTGTCTGTCTGTCTGTCTGTCTGTCTGTCTGTCTGTCTGTCTGTCTGTCTGTCTGTCTGTCTGTCTGTCTGTCTGTCTGTCTGTCTGTCTGTCTGTCTGTCTGTCTGTCTGTCTGTCTGTCTGTCTGTCTGTCTGTCTGTCTGTCTGTCTGTCTG